>PVJA010005790.1:34896-71712 GCA_004027025.1 Myocastor coypus | reverse complement strand
TATATGATATTATATATTTTACACACACATTCATTTATCAAAAAGGCATTTTATATTCTTGTGACTACTGTATTTTTGAATCTCTGGTGTTGAAACTAACAAGCTTGTCACTTTTTAAAAGGGGGTAGAAATAAGGGGAAGGGGTTGCAAAAAGGAATTGAAACGTGTTGTGTACTTGTGCAAACTTTGCACAAGGAACATAATCATTGTGTTGCAAAAACGTACACTGAGAATCAGAAATGGAAGAATTGACTCGAGATGTCTCGCGAGATGTGGGAATTACATTTACTCTGTGTGTGTGTGTGTGTGTGTGTGTGTGTGTGTGTGTGTGTGTGTTCATGTAAGTGTTCAAGCAGAAAACAAGTGAGCTGGCTTTAAGCATATAACGTGTCCTGACCCAGCTCTCCTCTGGCCATTTGTCCTTTCTTGCTGATCCTTACTGTATCTTTTTCACCTCATTTCTCTATAAAAAAGTGACTCAGGTTCCTGGTGCTGCCTGCCCTGCCGCTGACCTTCCTGTTCTTACGCTATCAACATTTGCTTTTTATCTTCCTTTTCCTTGTGGTATTAAAGGCAAGTAAGTGAGAAGTCAGAGAAAACCCACAGCTGATACACATCTGTATTGAGTTATTGGAAGCCCCGCAGTTACGCCCTTATCTAAATAGATTATTTTTCTATTGGATAATTGTCTAAATTGATTTGAATTCATTATCTCTGCCATGATTATTTTGATTCTAAAGAAAAACAGGAGCCATGAATCATGTCTTCATGAATCATTTCCTTCCGCCTAAATATGAAACTCTAAGCAGAGTCAGGCACAGGAAGGCGTGTGGACGCAATCACATTCATTTACTCGTTTTTATTAATTGGCTTTTGAGGCATTCTAGAAAATAGAATCTTGGGATTTTCCAACACTCACACAAAATACTGTCTCTCTCTGGGTGAGTTATTGTGTGCTGAATATAAAGCCTTATTATTGATAGGATTTATCCATCCAATAAATGCCCTAGAAAGGGCATCACCACTAGTCATTGCACTAAAATTTTTTCAATGAATATTTATAAATATCTGTGTGGTGGTTTGGACCTATTTTGGTCCACTGGATCGAATGAGAGCAAAATTCCAAACACTGAATCTTTAAACATTGGTTTCATTTTATGTTTCGCTTGATGATTTTCTCCATGGGATTCATTCTGAGGGCTGTGTTTTTATGCCTGTGACGATTTTGGGAACTGGTCTCTGTGTTTATACCGCCAGCTGCAGGCTGGCCCTGACCACCGCTCAGCACGCGTGGACTTTCTCCTTCATTGACTCCTTGGCTCATGGTTCCCCAAAAGCTCCAAAGCCCTGTAGCCTTCCAAATTTTTCATTCAGCCTCAGAGTAGATCACTTGCTTCATGGTTCATACTAGGACAGTCCCAAAGGACTCCTTTCATCACACCAAGATTCCCTGCCCTTGTCTTCTATCCATTCTATTATAACTCAGGAATACAATCTACTCTCTAGCCCCAAAATAGCACTGTATTTCTCATTCATTTCCTGGCACCCCGAGGAGCCTGAATGCTTGGTACTTCCTTTGAATTTAATCACTTTGAATATAATCAACTTAATGTCATTCTCCTAATTATTTTTATCTATTCATTGAACTAGGAAATATTTACTCAGAGCCAACTACATTATTATTGTCCATGAAGAAGAAACTATAAGTACTTGAAGTTACACTGTTCACAGGCCTATATTTAGATAATTATAATACCTGAGTGAAATATGAATATGAACAAATACTTCATCCAACTCTGATGATAGACAGTTATTGCATTAAATCACTTAATAAAGCTCTACAGGAAAACCTAAGGAAATAAAATCCTGTGTGGAAAGCTCTTGTTTGCCTGTTTAAAGGGCTAAGATTGCTGGGCATGTTGGTGCATGCCTGTAATCCCAGCACTTGGGAGGCTGAGGCAGGAGGATCGCTGAGAGTTCGAGACCAGCCTGGGCTACAAAAGTGAGCTCAAGGCCAGCCTGAACTGGATAGCGAGACCCCACCTCAAAAAGACAAATAAATAAATAAATAAATAAATAAATAAATAAATAAATAAATAAAGGGCTAAGATTTTGAGCAGTTAACTAATTTGTCCAAGTACGGAGGAGTAGGATTCATATTCAGGCCCATAAATTTTTGGTTTTAAAGTTCATATGGTTAAATTACTGGCTGCATGCCAGGATAGGGCATGCATAAAGTAAGAGCATCTCACAGAATGTCTCAAAAGATTTCCTAAAGCAGCTGTACTATATGTCTTGCTAAATGATAGTTGGGTTTAGGTGGGGTACTATTGGATTGTCCCTTGGAAGGTCTTCCCCTGCAGCACCTATGGAAGTGACACCATCCAGCACAGTGACATCAGCGTCATCAGCCTAACGAAAGTGGTGTAGCACAAATGTAAAGTCTAGCCATAGCAGGAGTGGAAGATTATGCTGAAAAGCAGACTGAATTCTCATTCTGGAGGGCTTCTGGTGGCACAATGGGGAGTTCAGATTTCATAAAATGTAGCAGCTGGGGACCAATATGGTTAGAGTAAAAGAATGGGCAAGGTCATATCTGTGTCCCCATTCATCATTCTACCTGGGAATGAAAGGGCTAAGGAAGAAAGCAGAAACGGGTTACGCCGTTGCTCCAATAATCTGGGCAAGAGCTGATTGATGAGAGCCGTGCAGAGCAGCGGCGTTGGCATCCAGCAGGCCTGGGCTGGCACTGCTGCTCTGCTACCTACCAGCTGTGAGCCTTGGGGCCTGATTATAAGCCTGGCACTTTCCAAGCTCTTACAGCACAGAGTTGTGAGGTACAACTCCCTGGTGAAGATATTGAAAGAAATATATGTGGTAATGCATGTCAGCAGCTTCACATACTGGCTAGCACATGTTTAAGTATTCAAAAATTAGTGATATTGTTAATAGTAATATTATATTTCCTTCTAAGTCAATGCCAAAAACCCTCATCGAGAGCAGGATAAGGATAATTATCACAGGTTTTGGGCTTCAAGGTCCACATGTGTAGTACAGTTGATGGAGCAGATTGAATCCCGGAAGCTATAGACACAAGCCTATCGATCCAGAACCTATACATAGGTGAGAATCTTAGTGAGAAAAGAAAGCTAAATGTTAGGATTTATCAACTCCTCTCCTCAGGTTAAAATTCCAACTTTGGGTACTGATGCAGCCTCCTGCCTCTACAGTGTTTTTTTTTTTTTTTTTTTTTTTGTGTGTGTGTGTGTGTGTGTGTGTTACAACACATCAAAGGGTTGGTGGATCAGAAATGGTCAGGTCCTTCATACATAATTATACCATTGTTTCCGTTGGATTCTTCTTCTACTTAAGACTATGACAAGAGATATCCTACAGAAGCTGCTTGTGATATTTTACTAGTTATTAGATTGAGTATGCTGTGGTCATAAAACCCTCTACATGATATATAAATGCTTCATATATATTTTTAATATAAAACTCTGTGTGTGTGTGTGTGTGTGTGTGTGTGTGTGTGTGTGTGTGTGTTTAATTCTTTCCTTGCGCATTCTACTTGTTCAGTCACTGGGGCTGACTGTAGAGCTCTATTCTGCATAGTGAACCCTCAGCACTGCGTACACCAGCAGCACTCTGTGTCCGGCTGAAGCTTAAAGCTTATTTTAAAAATTAACATGTAACTTCCATTCGTGTTAAGCACTGGCCAAAGCAAGTCACAAGGGCACAGCAAAAAGGCAGCAAAGTAAAACCCTCCCATATACCGAGGGAGAGAACCAGCTGTATCTGGCCAGTTGCACCAGCTCCTACCACAGATACCAGCCGCTCTGCAGTCCTCACGGGTTGGATCACTGAGCTTTCTAGATCCTCTGCTAGTCAGGAAAGTGTAGTGCACACTCCCTGATGCCTTATCACAGGTCACGCTAGCGTCAGGACTTTGTCTGTTCTTTGTCTGGAGATTGTTCAGAAACCACCTGAAGGACACACAACCAGCATCACGGGTCCACTTCAGTTTTCTCAACTCAACTTTCCTTGGAGCACTGAAACCAGCAAATTCTGCTTTTGTCCTATTAATTTTTAAAAACAGATTAAGAAATCTTTAGCTATCACTGACTCATCGACCTCGTCTGGTTTCCTAGGCCAAGAGCTCTGAAATGAGCAATAAGAAGAATTCTAGGGGCTGGGGAGATAGCTCCGAGGCACAAGTGCCTGCTGGGCAAGTGCAAGGTCGTGAGTTTGAACCCTGGTCCCACAAAAAAAAAAAAAAAAAAAAAAGAAGAAGAAGAATTCTATGAGACAGCAGACAGGAAAGTGTCTTCAGAAGTGAGAAAATATATTCCATGAAGGAACTTTCCTAACTGTCCTGTTTTAAGCAAAAGCCAGGAGCAAATAAATCATCATCTGCAGTGCATGTGAATTGTCTAAGCTCCAGGAAAAGCAGAGATAATCTGGCCAGATAAGACAACAGAAGCTGGAAAGAATTTTGGAGACAGAGGCAAAGAGAGAGAGGGGGAAAGGCCAGCTGCTCCTCGTCAGCCTCTGTAGTACTCAGCGGCGAGGCTGGCAGGGACAAAGCCAGGGGCACAGAGCCTTCTGATGAACGGATTGGACAACTTCAGACATGGACGTGCGAAGGACAGTTTCCAGCTTTATGTCTGCTCCTGAGCTTGATCAATAAAGTGAAGTATAACACATCTATCCCTTGAACAGGAGGAGCTCTAGCTTGTATGTGGTACTTTTCGATCATTCATGAAGTAATACATACGTAAATGCATATTAGTAGTTATCAAGATGTATGAGGCTGACTTGGAAAAAATGCTATCTATGCGTTGGAGACATTTTTAAAGATGTGCTTGGTGAATATGTGCTTGGTCCAACAAATTAAGGATGACATCTCCTGTGGAGAGGAAAGGGGGTAGGGAAAGCTCAGTACCATTTCCTTTGTCTTCAGGGAAGAAGTCATTTTGCAAGTTTCCTATCACAAATACTGTCCCCTGCCCCCTTGACGTCCACCACTGAGCCATCTTTTCTCCGCCAAAAGAACGTTCGCTTCTATTATTTAAAACAAGGTATTGCTCATTTCTTCCTATGTGCTGAGAAAATAAACTAACAAAGAAAATCACTAAAGATTGCACAATTGAAATAAATGATAGTGCTTCTTAATGTACCAGCTAAATAAAAGTAGCACAAAGATATTACACTATTGGTCATGTGCCAGACATTAGTTTAATTGTTGTCTTGTCAGCCAGACCCTTTTCAAGTCTGAAGTGTTTTCTTAATGTTCTTATGGAAGAAAATATGGTATGAGTTGAAAATTTTATAAGTTGATACAAAGGAAACATTTTACACAAAATTCATACTCACATTGGTTTATTTTTTCATTGACTCCTAAAACAGTTTATATGCTGTGTCATCACCTATGGAACTGTGGATTTATCAATAATTTATAACAAATATTTAATATTCGTGCTAACAATTATACTTATGTCTTCTGGAAGTAAACTATAACCAGGCCACGGTTTTGAATGATTTCTCTCAGTTTAATTATCAAAAGTTCTATGACAAAGATACTTCAGTCATAGGCTTAACTTGGAACCAGTATTTTCCATCAATCATTGATATTCTAATAAATCCCTGTATAATTTGATAAAAGCAGTTACACATTTTTACACAGAAATTTAGAAATTTAAGCATATACAAAATTATAGCCGGTCAATCCTTGGCATTTTTCCATGTCTATTACTCTCTCTCTTTTTTTAATGAGCAGAACATATTTATTTCTTTTATTTATTTATTTATTTATTTATTTATTTATTTATTTGTCTTTTTGAGACAGTGTCTCCTTATATAGTTCAAGCTGGCCTTGAGCTCACTTTTGTAGCCCAGGTTAGTCTCGAACTCACACCAATCCTCCTGCCTCAGCCTCCCAAGTGCTGGGATTACAGGTGTACACCACCACGCCCGGCTTAGAGAACATATTTATTGAGGGAAAGAAAGCTCTTGTCCAAGAGAGGGACAGGAAGGGGGTCCCGAGTAGGTATCCCCCTCTCTTACTCTCTTTTACTACCCTTTTTAGGTTTCTTACAAAACACCCATTTACTTGACCCACTACAATTATGGAGTATTGGACTATGTATACAATGACTTTCTCTTAGTTCAGTGAGAAGAAATTTTTATGTCAATAATGATTAGAAAAATTATCATGTCTGCATCCTGCGCTCCAAATAACTACAATGGGCCCAACAATATGCATTGTATTGATTATTGGGACTGTACTACTAATGTGTTTTGAAACTATCACATTGTTGTTTCTTATTAAAAGTAATAAAAAGCCACTTTAGTCATATGTACAGGATAATGGGTAGTAAACAATCTCAGATTAAATAATTTCTCTCGCATCTTCATGTTTCCATGGAGAGCATATTACTATTGTTACTGTTTAGTACTGGCAATTGAATGCAGGACCTTGTGCTTGCCAGGCAGGTGCTGTGCCACTGAGCTATGCCCCCAACCCTGAGCAGCTATTCCATTCTTGACATGTGTGCCTTACCATCCTACTGCTGAGAAGATTTATATTGGATGGGCGTTTGTGAGAGTCCAGGCATTTCTCAGCAATGGGAGAAGGCCCAGTTTAGCTGGGGCAAGCAAACAACTAACCAAAGTTACAATTTTTGTGTTCACCTTGCCCAAAATTCAAAAGTAGAGTAGAAGAGAAGAAGTTGGTGAATAAGTTTTTGGTGAGAAGTTGAATAGCACTACATGGGGTCCATTTATGGCTACCAGATTTGTATGTGTGGTAAAAGCTTAGCTCAAATTTGAATGCTTTTCATAAGAAAAGAAAAATAATTTATTGAAGAAGCAGTTGCTAAATCTTAATAGACAACTTCGTTTCCCCCCAGTTTCTTTTCTTATGTGCTATATGCCTTCACATGTCCATGTTTATGTGGACCTCAGCTGGCTGGATTGTGTAGCATTGGGAATAGACACTAGAAATATAAGACTACCGTGTCTCATTGTAGAATTTCTTCCACACTGGGATGCATCTCAGTTTTATTACTGGTGAATTAGCAAGTGTTCTCAAGCTGATGATTAGTTATATAATCTCATGAAGAACTCATCTTGGTTTATTTAGTCCTGGCAATTAAGTGGCCGGCATTTTCTTTCTTTCTTTCTTTCCTTTCTTTCTTTCTTTCTTTCTCTCTTTCTCTCTTTCTCTCTTTCTCTCTTTCCTTCCTTCCTTCTTTCTCTCTCTTTTCTTTCTCTCTCTCTCTCTCTTTCTTTTTTTTCTTTCTGTACATGGTCCACAGGGTCCCACTACACATAGCGAACTTGTAGTGATCTCCTGGTTTCAGCCTACCAAGCCACACCACTCCCAGCCTCAGTCACATGGGGTCATGGCTGGCCCTGCTGTGACCAATGAATCATGAGGTTATAGCTGGTCCTGCACCCCAGGGATTGAACCTTGGTCCTTGAACCTGTCTAATGAGGTGCTTTAGTCCACTGAGCTATCTGGCTGGGCCCCTAGCATGTTTTCTTATGCTGCAACAAGATCATCTTTAACTAAAAAACAAAATAGATTATTTCTGTGGAACCTTTGTCCTTGACAAACAAACAAACAAAGAAACAAAAAAACCTGTAATGTCAGCAAATAGGTTACCTGGTCCTCAGGTTATCAAACCACAATCATTTAATTCAAACTTCCTTGCTGCTTCTTTCCATGTAGTTCTCCATGCTGCTGTGCAGAATCTTGCTTGTTTTAGTGTTAGATTAAGTATTTCATTAATAACTATAAATCTGCGATGCACTGCCATATTTACTGGGAACTTAATCTTTCCACAAGTAACACGTAGAAGTTGTCAAGTCGCTAACATTCAGTGCTAACACATGCAAATGTAAGTGCCTTAAATGGGCACTTAAGGAAGTTTCACCTCTCCTGTGTATGGCAACGCTGATGAATTACTTCAGCACAGATGTTACCATTTAACACATTTACACCCTTGATGTTCATTTGAAAAGAATCCTCATAGGCTGTGCCCTGTAAGATTGATAGAATGAAAGTGAGTGAAATAGCTATACTGGTCCTATTAATTAAATACATTTTATTTTAGAGTTGCTGTCCTTAGAGAAGTCTATTATTATTATTTTCTTTTTTGAGGAAACAGTTTATATTTTATTATATGGAAGTTTCCCCACATTTAAAGACACTCCAATGCCCAAACCATAAAAATTCCAGCCTTAAAATTCTTTCGCTAGTTGTTACTCTTTAGTTTGCCACCCAGGTGAGGCTGAGCTGCATAGCAAGACCCTGTCTCAAAAAGACCCCCCTCCCCCCAAAAAACCTGTAGTTATCTAATCTAGTTCAAATCTTCACCAATTTAGGGACTGTGAAATCTCAATAGACTTTACATTCTAAAAGTATAGTTATTATTATCTTCTCACTATGCATCTCAGACTTACAGGGAACCTCCTGCCTCAGTCTCCCCAGTGCCGGGATTTCAGGCATGTACCATCATGTCCAGTCTCTGTCACTGGTTCACCATGCCCAGGACAGGGGCCAGCACAAAATGTGATGCTGAGGATCAAATCCAGGCCCTTGTGCTTGTCAGACAGGTGCTTAGAACACTGAACTATCTCCCCAGCCCCTTAGTGAACTTTTGGGGAGATGCTGACTAGGGTTCATGTCTCTTAAATTACTCTAAGCATTTAGAGTAGAGAGAAACTGTGTTTCGGATGTCAGTGGTTACACAGTTCCTAAAGTTACTCTATTATCCTTTTAAGAATCTTATGGCATGTATCTATTTTGGACGAAAGATGAGGTCAGAATATTAGCATCAATGTTAAGTTAGTGAAGTCCTAAATTTCGGCATGTATCACCATCATCTGTGATGCTTGTTAAAGGAAATCACCAGGTGGCACTCATAGAGTTTTTAAATTAGTAGGTATGCGGTGGAGAACAAAACTGTATTTGTAACAGTTTCCTGGAAGATATTGATATTGAAATGGGAACTCTGGTCATCTCACTAAGGACTTTTGGTATTGAACATTAGTACACTGAACTGTCTTCCTAAGCTAAAATATGCCCAGTAATTGAAAAAGTTCTGAAAATTCTGCAGACTAACTTGTAATCTTGAAGATTCATGAGAAATATTTGAAGAACTCAAGCTAGACAGAATTTAATTCTCCATATAGTCATATTTTCAAAATATTCAATGAAAAGTACTGTTCATCATGGGTAAGTAATTACTGTCTGTTTGAATACTCTTGTAAGAGTTAAGAATGCTCATCTCTTAGGACTTTTATTTATTGTTTTTATTTTAGAGTATCACTACTGGATTAGATGCATGGTGATCTGCCTGTTTAAGGATTACAGGCACACACCACCACGCCCAGTCTCACCTGCCATCTCAGAGCACTCTGGAAGTGGGACTAGCATGGCAGGCCCATCTCTTAGGACTTTGGGATGAAAACCTTGTAGCAAAGGAGCTCTGGCTTCTGTGTCCCTATGTGAAGAGCATAAATGCCATCATCCTAACAAAAGTAAAAGGCTAAAAAGCTCCCCAATCATCCATAATGGAGGGAAGACAGAGGGCAGATCTCTCCCTAGGACGAGAGAAACAGGAAGATGCAGTGTCAGCTCTACCAGACCAAAGCTGGATAGCTAAGACCAGCCCAGATGGGAACATCCAAATTGCACTGAGGAACTGCCGAGGATGAGTGGGGAATACTCTGAGAGCTCACTCTGCATAGCCTAGATGTGAGGGAGACATAACGCCTCAGGGTTTACTTGCAGGAGCTCAACAGCATTTCAGTAGTAAACACTAGATAAATGTCTCCCAGCCTGCTGGCAGGGGCCAGGGAAGAGGGACAGTTATGACATGTTCTGAAATACTAGCCAGTCCTGCCTCCACAACCTGCCAGTGTACTCTCAGCATGCATCCTGAGATAGCCCTCCTCTCCTACAAAAGAGCACAAAACCTGAGCAATGTTTGTATGACTTTCATAACCCAGACACAGCAGGTCACTAAGAGACTGAGGAGTGTAATTTGAGTGCCATCCTGGAACACCTCATCACCACCTTACTGCAGACCTGCAGACAGCAGTGATGTCTCCCGGGCACGCTACGCTCACAATTCAAGAAGAAAACATATCAGAAGACAAGCAAAAACCCGAGGGCATCTCAAGAGAAAGAGTGCGCACCGGATAGTATGTGGGGGCCTTGGTGAAATTATTAGACAGGGATTTGAGCTGGTGAATCTGAGTTGGTTGAGATAGTAAGGACTGCAATGTATGAAGTAAAGAACATACAGATATAGCTGGGAAGGGCAGACAAGTAGAAATTCCCAAAAAGAATTCCAAACTGCAAAGACTTGGAAAAGAGAGGAACACACCACTGCTGTGCTTATTAGTAGACTGGATATGGCAGGGAAGGAAACTGAACTTAAAGCTATTGCAATAGGAACTTTGAAAACTGAAAAGAGAGGAGAACAAAGGGCCAGTAACAAGAAGAGGATGGCCGAATGCTGTGGGACAATGATTCAAGGTGTCACGTACACCTAACCGATATGCCAGGAATAGCATTTTTATATTAAAAAGAGCCAAGAATCAAATGCATATTTGAAAGAAAAAGTAAATTAAAATTTGCGTAAATATCTGTAGGACACAAATCACAGAATCAGATGTTTAGACTATCTAGGAGGATAATATCTATCTCAAAGTACAGAAAACCTAAGATAAGGAAATTGTTCTGAAAGAAGCCAAGAGAGAAAAGCGTCACAATTAGCAGTGAATAAAGGATAAAAATGAAAAATCATGTGGCTTCCCTTTAGAAGTTATACAAGCAAGAAGAAAATCAAGCTCGAAATTTGAAGGGGGAGAGAGAAAAAGACAGAGAGAGAGACAGAGACAGAGAGTGATAAAGAGAGGGAGAGGAGAGAGACAGAGAGAGGAAGAGAGAGAAAGACAGAGAGGGAGAGACAGAGAGACAGAGGGACAGAGAGAGGGAGAGAGAGACAGAGAGACAGAGAGCCAGTCAGTACTCAGCTGGCTCCGAGGCAGAGCGGCACAGGGCAGAGGGCCGCTGTTCACGTCGGCAGAAGACAGCAAGGAGCAGAGGGTGGGGCAGCAGCTCACAGCCTCTCTCCCTTCCCCACGCTGTGTCCAGGGTGCCTGCCGGAGGATGTGGGGGACAACTAGCCGCAAACCGTAACAATTCATGAGAAGTATTTGATGAAGTTCTAAAGGTTTAATCTTCCTCACATTTTTCTAATTATTTAATCAAAACAGAGAATAAGGTTGGAAGACAAAAGCATGAGCCAAAAAGTGGCATAATGAAGCAAACATATTAATAAATGTAATAATATTATTATGATCATGCCAGTAATTGTGGCTGTAAGAGAAGGCATCATTACAGATTGCACTAATGTGCCTTTGGGGTCACCAATTTGATAAATAGTTGCATTCTGATGTACAAAAGCAGTGAAGTAACTTGTATTCCTTGCTTACAAATATGAAGACACAATCTTGTCAAAGCCTCAGTATTCCCCAGCTTGACTAAAGATTCAGCGTAATATTAATCCGGATCCCATCACATTATATTTTGGACATTAGATAACTTGATATAAACATTTGACAAGTAAAAGTGCAAGCCCAGAACAGTCAAAATAATATTGGAAGAGAGGAACAAAATTACAGGATTGATAGCTACTACCTGACCTCCAGACAATACATGAAATGACAGCATTTATGCACTTGGGAATTGGAAAGACAATAGACAGATACAGAGGCTCCTTCCGAAGACAGAAGTTAACAGGCATCAACTTAATAATATAGAATGAAAATAACAGGAAAGTAGCTGTTCAAGGAAGAGAGGGGCCGGCGGAGAACACGGAGGGTTCAGCTATGGGAACACTGGGGAGATCCAAGTATTGGATGCTTGATTGAAGGTTGAAACAGCGCCACAGCAGCAGTTGTACTGATGGGGTCCAGAAGCAGCGAGTCCCCTGAGCAGCACGCAGGACTCAGCACCCTGCGCGTGCAATTGTCCTGCCGAGGGTCTGTGTGGTGAGCCGGCTCCAGAACCTTTATGGTTCAACAGTCGGCCCAAGAAGCTTAGTGCTGTAACTGGGCATATCTTGAGAAAGGCCTTATTTTTTGAGTTTGTGCCTTTCTGAATCAGTGTCCTCTGCATCGTCCTCGCACTGCGGTCCTAGGGCAATATTGCAACAGTGACGTGGGGCAGTGGCCCGGAGATCAGTTAGACCCAGGGAAGAGACTGGCACAGTCTCAGTGAGAGCTCCGTGCAGCTCCAGAGCGGACTGTAGCTGTGCAAGGAGCTTCCAGCTGGAGGCGGAGGCTGGGCAGGTCCGCTGTGAAGGAAGCAGCCTGGTGTGAGGAGCAAGACTGTGGGCCGCAGATGACTCAGAGCTCCACGGCATCGCCCCTAGCAGAGAGCGCAGAGCCGCTCTCCACCCTGAAGGGCTCAGTCCAGAGCCTGCCTCACACTCGCAGGAGTGCACGGCCTCACACTGCTCGGTGAAGCTCGGCGAGTCGCGTCCTGCGCGTTCACCTCTGGAGACCCCAGCGCCAGCTCCACCCTGCTTTCTGCGGGCCTCTCTCTGTTTCCATCTCTGCATGCTGCCTGAGCTTCTTCCTGCACGCCAGGCAGCTGCACGGAGCAGGTCCAGCCGACACCAGCGCTAAATTACTTCTGCCTGTCCTCTGGTGAGCATGGCAGTGCAAAGGAGTGAGGCTGAGTCACCCCAGCTTTGCTGCTCCCGACGGATGAGCGCACAGCCTGAACTCAGGAGAGAAGTTCGTCTGCATGGTCATAGAGGCCTACCCACTGCTGGTCCTGCGGGCTGACAGCATGGTGGCTTTGAGTATGTATTTATTTATTCTTAGAACATAATTACACCCACCGAGGATGCTCCAATACCACACTCCTGTTCCAGCTGAGGTGAGGTAGTGACCAGTTCCGCTTGCACAAACCAGTATTCCAAAACCCCTCATCAAGCTGCTGATGAAACACACAACAGTATATAAACACACAACAGTGAGATATAAATCCCAGTGGATATACAGCCTCAGGAACAAAAGAAATACAAAAATATAATGCAGCTGGAAGCCTCCCAGAAGCCAAAGGTAGCAAAGTGGATGAAATGCCAGACAAAACTTTAGAAAAATGAGTTTTAAAAATGTCAATAAAATCACAGGAAATGCAAAGGAATAGGAGAGTGGATTCAGCAAGGCAATGTATTTCACCAAAGAGAGAGATTGTGAAAGACCCCATAAAATTTTTAGAAGTTAGGTGTTTAGGAGGCCAGACACAAAGAACTTCATTTGGGAGCCTCAAGCATAGATTAGGTTGGGGCTGAGTAGGTAGCTCAGTAGAATAAGCACTTGCCTGGCAAGTGCAAGGTCCTGAGGTCAATCTCCAGTCCTACAAAAATAAAAATAAAAATAAAATAAAAAATAGATTAGATTGAGCAGAATAAAGAATGTAGAGCTTGTAGACACATACACCAAAACAATTCCTTTAAATAGCAATACAGTAAGAGCTAGAATTTGTGGGACATAGGAGCTTTGCAGGCCACCGTAGAAAGGTCAGACTTCCACATAATAAGCATCCTGGAGAGCAAAGGGCTACGCGCTCCAGGCATAGGAAGCCTGGCCAGCCTCCAAGGCACGGTAGGTCCTCAAGCACACAGGACCAGGAAAGCTCTCTCGGTGATGGATTACAGTTAAGCTCCTGAAATGGAGAACAACAAAGCAGTCACGAAGACATGCCAACCTCACATTTCAGGGCAAATCCACCCAAATAATAGCAGATATTTCTGCAGAAACTTTAAAACCCAGGAGAGCGTGAAATTATGTATCTCAAATCCAGAGGAAAACAAACCCCGAGCAAGGTTATTGTAGCAAGCAGCAGAGTTATTTGGAGTCGAATGAAAAATAAAGACCTCCCAAGAAATGCTTAACCTGAAGGAATGTACGACCACTAGATCAGACTAGAGCAGACTCAGAAGAAACGTCTGAGGGGATCGGATGCTCAGCAAGGGAAGAGACATTAAGGCTATCACAGAGAAGGGCGGGCCCGATAGCTCAGATGGGCCGGCTAAATGTCAGAGTAAAGCTCCTGCAAACAGGCTCGGGTGCAGGGGCCACGGATTCAATCCCTGGGCCTGCCCTGCTGGCCCCCCTGGGGGGCGCACTGAGATGGCAATTGAGACTGGGCATGGTGGCGAGTGCCTGCAATCAATCCCAGCTCTTGGGGAGGCTGTAAACAGGCGGGCCACTACAAGTCCGATCTAGCAACCCTGAAACACCCTGTAGATCCTTCCCTAAAATACCAAAAAAAAAAAAAAAAAAAGTAGCTCAGAGGACTAAAGTGCCTGTTTAGGCAAGCACAGGGACTGGGGTTCGATCACCCACCATGCTGTGCCAGCCCCATACCCAGGGTGCACTGAGCGAGTGATGGAGCCTGGGCGTGGTGGTACCACGCTCCTGTAATCCCAGCCCTTGGAAGGCTGAAAACAGGAGGATCAGTGCGAGTCCAGTCTGTCTAGTGAGACCCTCTGAACTCTGTACTAAATACAATGGAAAAAAGTGCTGTTACAGGGGGCTGAATGACAGCTTGGTGGTTTAAGCGCCTCTCTGGCAAGCACAAGGACCGAGCTTAGAATTAGTTCGAGTAAGTCAGACCATTGACTGCAGTAGTGGTCAGCACTTCCACTGGCCATCTTCAATCTTTTGTACAGTTTTGAAAGTTACTTAGGAACTGGGACCATCTCCATCCCTGGTATATCAAGTCCGTTCCCTCCTGCAGATCAATTTACTCAAGAGCAAAGTACTGATCTTATCCCAGGAATGTATCTGTAATGTAGCTTTTATAGATGCCGTAAGAGGGACAGATGGGCTGAGAGGGAGTATCAAGAGCTGCTGTGGACTGACTGAGAGACTTGTGTTTTGAGTTCAGTGCATGCGAGCAGTTGTGCTAATAGAATTCAATCCACCTAGTATTCATTAGAGAATATTAACACAGTGATCCTCCTGTTTACAGCCTCCCAAGAGCTGGGATTATAGGTGCGCACCACCGTGCCCAGTCTCAATTGCTGTCTCAGGGTGCGCTGGGGTGGGGCCAGTGGGATTGAAACCCCGGCCCCTGTGCTTGCTTGCAGGTGCTTTAGTCTGCTAAGCTGTTTGGCTGGCCCTACCTTTGCCATTTTCGGTAGGATTGAAAACTACCTCACCTGTGTTCAAGTGGAGCAGAATATAAAAGGGGTAGAACCCTGGAGAGTAGAGAAACTAGTATTCGCCATCACAGTAAGTTTAGGTCATACGTTATTTCAGTGGTAAAGAAGTCTTATTTAAGTAGGAAAGAAAATACTCTCAGTCCATGGCTGTTGAGGTATAAATGAATGAGAACGTTTAGGACACATCCAGACTTGACCTTTCACCACGGCTGATTTGATTTTGTTCTTTCCCCTAACCTAACTGCGGTAGAAGACAAATGAAAACTATGTGTTTAAAATGCGAGGTTCTAGCTGGGCATGGTGGCGCACACCTGTAATCCCAGCACTTGGGAGGCTGAGGCAGGAGGATCGATGCGAGTGTGAGACCAGCCTGGGCTACAAAAATGAGCTCAAGGCCAGCCTGAACTGCACAGTGAGACCCTGTCTCAAAAAGACCAAAAAAAAAAAAAAAAGCGTGGTTCCATGTCAGTCTTCACTCAGGTGATTACGACTGCTTTTAAGAATCAGTAAACAAAAACAAACAAACAAACAAAAGGACTCAGTAAACAGAATGGGAGATAGAGAGGGTTTGCTCCAAGTCCAAATGCACACCTGTTTGAACACTCAAAGAAAGAAAGGAAATGCAGTGTTTGAACAGGTAGTGGGAATAAAGAGCCACCCATATGGGTCACTATTTGCCACTAAAATAACAGATAGCACCAGATCAAGGGAGGAAGCTTTTGTATTGGGCTGGTTTCAACAGTGAGTATTTAAAATTAGCACTCACTATATTTACGTTGGAAATTACACTGAAGAATCAGCAAGTATGTTCAGGAAGAGCAAGCTCCTGCAGATGGATTTTGTGATGTTTGATGCTTAACTGAAGCCAGAAGTGTGAGCTGGTCTTACACACATGTGTATGCACACGCTCATCCATGCACCAACACACACAAACACAAAAAGCAACAGTGGAAGAGTCCAGGAGAAGCAAGACCCAAATAGCAATGTCCCCATTTAGTGCTTTGGCTTCAGAAAATCACTGTCCCTGGAAGGAAGGAAACCTTAGGGAGTAAGTTGTTGATTGCAGACAGGAGGCAGGGTATGCTTATGGAGAGCCAGCAATATCTCATTTTAATTTTCTGGTTGTTACAGGGTATTGAGGGGTGGACAAAAAGGAAGCTGAAAAAGTTTCTGACTGTCCAGCATGATTTAAACATCAAAATATATGAACACAGACATTCTATAAACACAGAAATATATTATGAATACATTAAGTCGACTGAAACAATTATTTCCTTATAGCATAGAGCTATAGTTCATACATAGAAGGAATGAGGGACTCACTTTTTGGAACATATCGTAATAGTAAACTCCAGCAACAATCATCTATGTATGAAACACAGGAGGGAGGAGATCTTGGAAAGAACCAAGATACCTATATTGCTTAAATTATTTTTCAGCAAACCAATAAATGACTACTACAGGAAAAATAAGTTATCATTAAATTAGTAAATTGCGGGATGGCTCAGTGGTCTAAAGCGCCTCCTTGGGAAAGCTTGGGCGGCTTCAGGGACCGCGGTTCGATCCCCAGCACCACATGCTGTGCCAGCCCTGCCCTTGAGACGGGCTGAGCCGGCCCATAAAAATGAGTGAATAAACAAATAAAGGTTCTGAAACAAGAAAAAATAATTAGTAAATTGCAGCACACACCATCCTAGTCAAGGAGTCAAATTGACATCACCATCATTTAACGATTATGGGAACATCTCAAAGCAAGAGGAGGAATTACGTCAGCACCATGTACAAGACCGGTGTGACATTCTGGAAAAGCTGGGAACCTCCTCTGGATTATTATATCTTGCTTTTCATTATTGAGCCACTGAACCGGACTCCCAGAACAAAACAGCAAGACTGCTAGCACTTGCAGGGCACAACGATTTAAAGTTGGTAGCTAAGAAAAATTTGTTGTAACTTAACTCTTTGTGCTCCGTGTACAAGAATAAGTTGCCGGTGGGACCGGGTTCTCTGGAGCCTGATCCGGGGCCTGCAGTTGGCTACCTCTTTGCCTGTCACCCCTCTGAGTACCTGAAGTCTTGCTGTGGCTACCTGTGCCCAGCGGTCACTTTCTTCTGAGGACATTTTTCCAATTGCATCACAGCAGCCTCATCCGAGTCACCTTTCCCAAGTCCACCTGTCACAGGGGTCTCACCTGCTGAGGTAGTCAGGGCAGGGTTTCAATGCATGAAACTGGGGAAGTACAGTTGCTATAAATGTATAAGTATTAATTTCTCAGTTCTCATGGTACAGCAGAGTTATCTTAGGCAATGTCTTTATTTTCAGAAATTACTCATTCAAGAATTTGGAATTCACCAAAAAGATAGCTCAGTGCTTGCCTGGCAAGTCCAAGATCCTGACTTTGAACCCTCATACCACCCAAAAAAAAAAAAAAAAAAAAAAAAAAAAAAAAAAAAAAAAAAAAAAAAAAAAAAAAAAAAAAAAAAAAGAATCTGGAATTCATGGGACATCAACATTTAAACTGTTTCTAAAAGGCACAGGACTAAAAGTTATCCATTCAACCTGTTTCTTTGTTAAAAGAATGAATGCAGGGTTCATATGAAAGAGAAAGATAGGCATACAATTATGGGAAAGGTATCAGTTGCATTCTGAGAATAAAAAAGTGCAAGGTGACTTGTACCAGGTTATCACTTGTTTTCATAGAGTTTTACCCTTTCTCAAATGACAGGAAAAGTGGCTGGGGAGATAGCTCCGTGGCACAAGCACCTGCCCGGCAAGTGCAAGGTCATGAGTTCGAACCCCGGTCCTGGAAAAAAAAATAGGAATAAATGAATACATGTGAAATCACGTTCTTTCTCTGACAGGGAAAGAAATCCATGTAGATAAACCAATGAAACCCCATAGTCATAAAAGAAGAGATTCTCAAGCAAAATGAAAGATTCTCGTTGCCCGAGGTGTGAACCTCGATGTGGACGGGTGGCACCTGAAACGGCGAGCCTGACTGAGGCCAGAACGTGCAGCTGAAGCTGTTGGTGGAAAAGCTGCCAGCACCCGAGTCCAGAGGAAGTTCAAACGATTTCCACCGCGCACGGAAGGTGCACTCAATATTAATTAATAATTAATTGCAGTTGATAGTGTATAAAGAGCAAACACGTTGTTTTTCCCAGCACTGAGATCTCCTTTGAATATCGCTGGCATCTTTCGAGTTGCCATCAGCACAATGAAT
The DNA here is from genome assembly GCA_004027025.1 of Myocastor coypus. NCBI lineage: Eukaryota > Metazoa > Chordata > Mammalia > Rodentia > Myocastoridae > Myocastor > Myocastor coypus. Next base: position 53,229 of record PVJA010005790.1, on the reverse strand, counting down.
TGATCGCTGTCTAGACTTTGAGTATGACATTCTTGGGAACACGTGCAGGCTTTCTCTTGTGAAGGACTTACCATCTGGTGGAAAAGATTTCCAGATATGTTCTATTATTTTTACACAAAGTTAAAGAAAGCCTGTTTTGTAGTTGAAGAGAAATATGCGGCTCAGGGAGCTGCGAGAGTGTGACTGTTCCCTCACGGGCCGCTCTCTCCAGCTTCCTGGCCATTTCTAGGCTGCAGAAACCTTTCCTGCTGCCTTCTCCTGAGCCTGCTTTTGTTTGATGAACTCCCATGCAGTAGTAAGGGCTTGGGTACATGTATGCTGCTCTGTAGACAATTGGAAAGATAGAATACATTCGCAGGCAGACAGCTGGTGTACTCAGACTTCTAGTTTGGATGTCATTAAGTAGAAGTCACTTATTAAATTCCAGACCACTGGGCTTTCCCTCTTCTGGGCATTGTTTCCTGACACCAGGAGCCTGGGTTAAACGTTTCATGTGTACATTCTGTAGAACGTGGTAGTTAGATCTCACAAATCTTCTGAAGCCTGGCGATCTGTTTATTTGATCTCGCATTCTGATTGTCTCTGGGTCTAACAGGCAGAAACTGCATTTCACTCACTAGTCCTTCGCCCCTGGCTTGATTCTTTATTCATAGCAGCTGACAATGACTGTCTTATGAATCAAAGAATGACTATCCGCTGAAACTAATTACAACCAGAGCCTTATAAGCTCATAGATTGTTCTTCTGCTTAGAAAACTGTGGATTAGGCAGAACTTTAGCTGGTTCTTGAAATATGAATATGATTTAAAAGGACAGAGAAAAGGAAAATGGCATTTGTAGGCTGAAATGAGAGCATTGTATCCAGATACTCAAAGTTCTGGTATATTGCAAGGCAATCTATTTTAATTTGATTGAGAGTTTAATCTAAAAGAAATAATACATGTTAATGTATTCTATTAGATGTATTTGTATTGAAAATATGGGGCTGGGTTTAGAAGATATGAGTAATTGGTTTAGAAATAAAACCCATGTTGCAGGTCATGAGAACCCATTGAAAAATTTTCAGAAGACTGGTATTGTTTGAGCTCTAAGCTGAGGTTCCTTTACTGCTTCAGTAACTGTTTTCTGGAGTATTTTCATTTTTGTTTTTGTTGTACAGGATCTCACTGTGCAGCTCAGACTCATAGTAATCCTCCTGTTTCCTGTCTCCTAAGTGCTGGGATTGCAGGCGCGTGGCACCATGCCCAGACTCCTCCACCACCAGCTCAGTGAGCTGGTGAGTGCGGCCAGTGTGGCAGGTGGGGCCAGGAACCGAACCCTGGCCCCTGCGCTTCCCTAAGCAAGCGCTTAGTCCACTAACCTATACTGCTGGCCCGTGGAGTATTTTCTTTGTGTCAGATTTCTAGAGATAAACCAGAAGACTTGTAGCGATAAGCACTCAAAAATGCACATCAAAGCTACAGCACTGCTAAGAAAAACATACTAAGGACAATAGTAGTCAAATAATTTAGTGAGAGGACAAGAGACCTGTACTATAGCACTGACGGTGAACATTCTTGAAATTACTTTAGTAATTGTAGTGCATGGAAGGAAGAGGCAAGCGGATACATGCTTTGTTGATATTAAATCAATTGTCCATATCTTGAAGTAATCATTTCGTAGAGCAATTTTGTACTATCTTGGATGATAATAATGAGTTTGAAGCCTTACTGGCTACAGCTAATTTAAGCATGTATTAATAAAAGGCATGGAAGGAGGAGGGGCAGTTTATTGAGTTTATGGACACAAGGGGGGCAAATGGTTGTGCGTGGATGGATACCTCCTTGCTGCTTTCTTAGGTCACTGGATCTAGAACAGGACTCTGTTCTAGCTCCTTTGGGGTCTGGAAGACTGCGCCCTCTGGTGACAGTGGTGATACTGGGCGTCGTCTCATGTGCAAAACGTGAGCTTGGCTAAAGGCTGATGGAACCAGAAGCTTGGAAGGGGATTGTATTTGTACTAACATCATCAGAATGGTTTTACTTAGGTAATCTTGATTTATGAACATGACTCAGACATTTAAAAATATCCCGAGACCCTACTAATCACAGTAGGATCAACTGTCACTGTTTTCCTCATAAAAGCCATTCTATCAAAGTACAGCCTACATTTTACTGTTGTCTTTCTCTTTAAGCTTCCACCAAGAGATAGGCATGATGTGTCAGAAGGTTGATTAATGCTGGTGGAGCTTCACATCTACTCTACGTTGCTTAGGAAACTGCACCTTTTAAGTGAAAATGTATTTCTGGCTTTTTGGTTTTGCTGACCAGTATAAAGAAAGCTTTTATTCTTTGACTCTTAGTACATTTTGGGTTTCTCATATTCAGAGTCTGATTGCAAACTTCATGTCCAACGTCAAGGAGGGCAAAGAATAGCACTGTTCTGGTCTTGGAAGTGTCTCAGTACTTTGCTTCTTATCTCAGTGATAAAAGGTGTCTTCTAAACAGAAGGCTCAAGGAAATATCTCCTATACCCTAGAATTGGAGGGAAAAAAGTAGCCAGACTGAGGACTGGTGGCTGCTGGAATTATTGACATAAGGACCAGAAAACGGTAACTGGCTTCTGAGGTGACTGTCCCCCAAACTGTGAAATGCTGTCTGTTTTCTTTTGTGTTCCATATTAGGCTCAACAACTGCCTCTCACCATCACCAAATTAAGCAGAACTAAATACTTCTGGGTTTGGGAGATCGCTTAGGGGCATAAGCACCTTCCTGGCAAGCACAAGGACCCAGGTTTGCATACTTCTATAATAATACATACATACTTAAAGGCCATAGCAAAGGATTCCTTTTCTTAAAAAAATTGTTGTTGTCGATACAGGGTCTAGCAAGGAAGTTTGGGCTCATAGTTATTCTCCTGTCTCAGCTTCCTCAGTACTGGGATTAAAGGCGTGAGCCAACAAGCCTGGCTTCAAGGCAGCCCTGGGCACCTGGGCACCTGGGCTTCCAGGGCCTGCAAGGCATGTGGCACCAAGAAGCAAACATGGGTCCTTGTGCTTGCCAGGAAGGTACTTCACAATATCCAAGGTGATGTGTGGTGGGTGATGTTTCAATTGTGAGTGTGTTTGCAACCAATTGTTTATTTTTTTCCTTTTTAAAAATTTATTTATTTATTTTATTACTTTTAATAAGAAATAACAATGTGATAGTTTCAAAACACATTAGTAGTACATTCCCAATAATTGGTACAGTGCATATCGTTGTCTTTGTAGTAGTTATACAAAGCACAGAGTGTAAACATGATAATATTTCTAATCATTATTGGTACAAAAAATTTCTTCTCATTGAACTAGGAGAAAGTAGTTGTATACATAATCCCATTTGCAACCAATTGTTTAAAGTTGTACAAATCATTGAAACGATCTACTTATTAAAACCATGGCACATTAAATAATAAGCAATTCCATGATATGTTTTTGAGTGTTGGTGTCCACATTATTTATTAGCAAATTCTATTTAAAAGTTTTCTTTCGAGAATACACAAGCCTTGAAAAGGAGCCTCGGATTTCTTGCAAATACTTTCGCGTTACTGAGTTAGCTGAAGCAGAGCTGAATCCACTGGAAGCCGTGAGGCACACCTGCTGAGCGCGCATGCGCCATCCACTTACTTGAACTCACGATAACCACGTGAGTTAGGTACTATTACTATCCGAATTCTTTCAGCGAAGAACAAGCACCAAGATGTGCCTTTGCAAAGCTGAACACACCTAGCAAGCATCAGAGCAGGATCTGAATCCCAAGTCTGGCCCTGGAAGCTAGGTTCTTAGCAACTTTGGACTAGGCTTTGTCTTTCCTGAGCCTAGAACCGCAGTGGCCATGCGTGCCGGAAGGAGCGGCCGGGAGCCAGGTGCCAGAGCGCAGGAGCGTCAGATGTTGTGGGATTTGGAGGCGTCCAGGCTGCTACTATTTTCCAGGGCAGAGGAGCCAAAAGGAGGACCAGAAGCCACGTGGCGGTCTGGGATCTGGGACATTTTTGCCCTCTTGGTCACATTCCCTCAAAAGTCAATGTGCCAAATACAATCAAGTTGCCAAATAAATTCATTTCTGCTGACATCTATATAGGTTTCCTAATCTGGAGAGATGAAGTAGAAAAAGAAATATGCCTTTTCCTTGAAATATCTCCTCTATATTCTATTAAGGGACACGTGTGGCTCAACCTCACGGTAGTTCAAGGTGGCAGGATGTAAGGTGGGCTACTTTGTGTGTTATGACTTCGTTTTTTGAGAAACTAACAAGCTAAAGGATTTTTAAACCTGCATTTGCTCTCTGAGTTAGTAATACCTTTTTTAAAAAACAATTTTTGTTTCCTTTGTCTACATTTTCTCCATCAGTTTTTCTGGACAGCGCTATCCAGCAGGAAGACACCTGACAGGAACGCTGTTTGTCAGCGTGTCATCTATTCCTCGGTTAGCCACACTGGACAGCCCTCGTGCTCACGGGATCATCCCATTGCTCGGCCTTTTACTTCCCAAAGCATCACTATCCAGAAATGTGGAACCTAAAGAGCGGCACCGGGGGGTGGAGCTAAACCTTGACTGCTTCTCTGCCTCCTATCCACTGCAGAATCGCGCGTTCGACCCTTCTCCCTGGATACGATCATTAGGCACAAGCTCAATGATCAACGACTGACTTTTGTGGTGAAAAGTTGGGCTTGCTTCTAATAATTCAAGAAAAGCTGAAACTTTGGTGCTTGGGAGTATCTGGGAATTCATCCAGCTCCGTCCTTTCCTTGGGTGGTAGAAGAAACGCGTCTGAGTGCATTGGTTAAGTACTCAGGTGCTCAGAGGCTGTGCACGGCAGAGAGAACAGAGATTCCAGCTAAGTAGATCAAGAAATTTTGACTACAGCTGGAGAGCAAAGTGTTACGGTTGTCCCTCACTATTTTGCGACTTGACGTTTGAAGACTCACTGTTTCCTGGGTTTTCAAAAATATTAATCTAAATTATTTATTGCTGATTTTTCCACTATATTCTGGGATTTTGCAGTACCGTACAGAGTATTTTTGTTGTTAAAATTACAGTTTAGAAAATGGTTGAGAACATTAGAAGTTTTATTTTTTGAGTGTTTTTTTTTATTTTTTTAAGGAAGGGTGTACAGCATGTTCAGGGTCTCATTACTAGATTGCACTGGTAGTGATCCACCTGTTTACAGTTCTCCAAGAGATGGGATTACAGGCATGGACCATCAGGCCCAGTCTCAATTGCAGGGCTCAGGGGCTCAGGGCACCCTGGGGGCTAGGGCGGGGTGGGTACGGGGAATCCAACCCCCAGTCCCTGTGCCTGATGGCAGGTGCTTTAATCCACTGAGCTATTTGGCCAGTCCTAGACATGTTTTTTTTAACAGTGTAGAGAAGGATTTGAGAGTGTAGGAAAGGTTTCTAAAATCTTACTATGTTAAAATATATATAAATAGTGAAATATAACCTCATTACTTCCCTGAATTTCACTTATCGCGGGGTGTCTGGAATGTAACCTGTGGGATATGGGAGGGGCCACTGTACTGCCTTTTGTCCTACTAAGTCACTTTTATTTCTAGTGCACATTTGTAGTAAGCCTACTACGTGCCAGACTAGTTCACTTGAGTGGTAATAGTGTTTTATTTTGCAGGTAAAGGAAATGACAAACATAGAGATCAGGGAACACATGCATGCGTTCAATTCTGGTACGCAGGACTGATACTTAGGATACTTCTAACAGTGCAGCTTCTAGCTTTGGTTCTCAACTGCGGCCCTCCTTCCCGTACATTTATTACTGGTATTCTTACTAGTCATCACTAGTTGGTATTGTTTATGAGAAATGCTTCAGCTGTGGGCTCCACATTGCTGAAAATGTGTTTTCCTTGGGTAAAACAAAACACATTTTCTTAGATGTAGGATGTTTCTGCAGAGGGAAAATACAGTACTACATAGCTTTAAAAAAATCACAGAAATGACACTGAAACAGAAGCCTGGAAAACACCATTCATTCCATTATCCAGGAAATACTGCCCAATCAGCTCTTTGGCCATGTGGCCAGGGTTAGACAGGAGGGGAGTACACTGAACAGAATAATGAAGATTCTTTGTACTGATGTGAACTCCATGCCAGTGTGGCAAGACACCCAATAACAATAAAAACATAAGTTAGTAAAAATTTTTTTTTTGTTATAAGGTGGTAAGTGTTTTATTGAAAAGACAAAGAGGTGATAGGGATCTGGATCAAGTTGAAATACAAAATCATTTTCCTTCAAATATGACATCTCAACAGATACTTCAGGCAGAAGGTGTAGATATTGGAAGTAAAGGAGGGACAAATATGTCCAAAGAGCCCCAAGAAAGGAGTGATAGTTTAAGGTACAGGAAAAATCACAGTATGGTTTAAAAAATAGTGGAAATAAAACTAGAGCTGAGCTCTCAAATCTGAGAGCTGTACGGAGCTTTTCTGCTAACAGAGTACAGAGACAGGAGAAGGTTTTCATGCAAATTAGTTGACAATTTGAAAAGACATTGAGCTTTGAGCTTTGACATATGTGCAGTGAGACCCTGAGTAAAAGGAAAGGGCAGTCAGGAGACTGCTACGCTAATCTTAGGGAACAGCAGAGGGAGCAGAACTGGTCAAGTTGTTAATATATTTGACAGAACATAGAGAAAAGAAGTTTAAAAATGTGTTACCTGATCTAAGAGAATAAAACAATTGGTATCTATCTATCTATCTATCTATCTATCTATCTGATTGATCGACCGATCGATCTATCAATAGATTGATCTATCTGTGTATCTATATATCTCTCTATATATATATCTATCATCTGCTTATCATATGTATGAGGACCTGAGAGAATTCATTTTTCCTCAGCTGAAAGAGATTCTAATGGCATGGGACTGGGGAAAATATTATTGGTTGAGGCGCTGTAAATAATTGTGGAGGTTAATACTAGAAAGAAAAAGAGACATCAAATATGTCAAATAAGTGCTTTGGAAGTGAAACACATAGATAGGCTTGAGATGCAAGTTTTGGAAGTGTTTGACTATAGGCGTCGTGTCCTACTTTGATGTTTTGAAAGGAGAACAATACAATACAGGAATATGCATAAGATTATTTTATAATGAATCACCCAGAGAAGCATATTCACAATGTGAGTGTAGTAAATCTGTCAACACACCAAAGACCAGAGAATCCAGCTGAGGCCACAGTACTGTCCTGCATGAGTCTAGCTGAAGACCTAGACAGTGTCTCATACATACAGGCCTATTTCATGGATCTGTACTGGAAAGGCCAAATGTCAGTGGTAGAAGCTAGAAAGTCTGTGCCAGTGGGATGAAGGCTCTGTGCCAGCAGGCTGCAGGACCTGCCCTGGAGCCAGGATGTGGTGCTCAACCTAAAGATCAGTGCTCTCCTGAAAGCTACCACAGCTGTCCGCAGTGACAGTGTGGTCCCAAGATCGTCATGAAAGCCAGTATGACCAGCTTCTCCGTGAGGCTGAGCAGTGCACCATCTTCTCCAATGGAGCCGTGAAGTGATGGTCAATGTGAAGAAGGCTAGAGCTTCCCTAAAGTGAACCGTAGTGATTCCCAGCAACAAGGATGTCTAGAGCCCCTCCTCTGACAGTAACAACCAAGTTCACCAGCAAAACCAGTGTCACAAAGCCATCCAGCCCAAGAGAACCAGGGGCTTCCAACAAGAACTCCCAAGCAGCTTCTACCAGCTCCTCTCCTCTTCCAGTTGTACCTCTTGTGCTACCAGCAACAACCTTCAGGGGGGCCTCCCATACCGAGCAGAATGCTGATTCCATGCTGCTGGGAGTAACAAGTTGCCCACCAGTTGGCAATCTACCATCCATGGTATATGGACATCAGCACATAGGAAGGAATGCGTACTGAGAGAGAACAGAGGAAGATGAAGAATAGAAACCGGGTACACCAAGGGTAAATTTTGGAGAAAATTGGAGGAAGCAGAACCAGAGGAGGAGGAATTCGTAGGGCCTAAAAAATGAGGAGCAAAAATATTCTGAGAAGGAGGAAGTGATCACTTGTGTGGAAATCTGAGGCAAGGGGAAGGGGGAAGAACACAGAACTTAACGTCTACCCTCAGTGCCATTAAGGACCTTAGCAGTGAGCTGGACACATTAGTTTCATGGAGAGATGAAAGTTGTGTTGGAGGAGATTGAGTGCAGAATGAGGGAAGAGTTGAACACAACAAACAAAACAATTCTGAAGGAATTTCAGTTGAAGAGGGAGTGGGAAAATGAGGCTGTAGCTGACAAAGGAATGTTTTAAAATAAGGGAAAGATGCTTCGATGATACAGTGCAAAACTGAAGAGTATATTGGACCTGAGAGAAATGGCTACATATTATAAGTGATTGAAGATATAAAGCGAAAAATAAGTATCTGCACAAAACTTTATCTGGAACTCAAGAATGACAATCGTAAAACATCCCTTTCTTTGCTTTTATTTTAAAGAGAATAATAAAAAACAATAAAAATAATACAGAATTTTGAAACAGGACAATAGGAAATTAATAGTAGTTATGATATTACACATTGTTACCTTCAAAGTAGTTGCTCAACTACATTGAGGATAGCAATGTGTAATACTAAAACCATGCTTGAGATACCTGTCATTTTGGTCTTCTAAATCAGTACTGTTTCTAATGTCATATCAGTTATTGCTGTGCTCTCTTTAAAGTAAATGTTTGTTTAAAAAAAAAGGTAATAAGAGAAAACAAGAGACAAGAAAACAAATAAATACATAAAATTTAAATATATAAAGAAAAAAAAAACATATCCCATCCACTTTGATGGTGCTATTCATATTAACTGATTTATATTATGACTTATTCAGTAAATAATTCATAAATTATAAATAAACAATATTTAAATATACAAAGAAAAAACCATATCCCATTAGTTACGATGATACTGTTTCCTATTAACTGATTTATATCATGACATTCACTAAATGATTCATAAATCATTAAAAAAATGGTTGCCCAGACTTTTAGACTCAGGCATATAAGATTGATCAAACAATATAAACACTAATTGTTCCTTTCAATGAATAGAAATGAGTAGTACAATTATGTTCTTTGAATGTTGCTTGAATATTATGTTGCAAGTTCTGTGACCTGGACAAGCTCCCACTCCTACACTCCTGGTATATATAAATATATATATATATATATATATATATAAACACACTCCTGGTAGTGTGTTTATATGTGACTAAGCAAATCGAATGCTAGTGGACCTGATAGAAATAACTGGAGGCTTCCCAGCTAACCAGCTGGACACCTCCTGACATCATCGCATCTTTTGGTGAACGCATTACAACCTAATGTCAAGACTGAACTCTTGACAGAGAAGCTCATAGAAAACACCAATTCATCTGCTGAAAGTGGATAATGCTCCTTTGCCTGATGCTCTGAACATTGTCTACTTTGTCTTTCAGTCCTTTCTTGGTTTTTTAAATCTGGCTACCACTTTCTCAGGCATTCTTCAAGCTTGAACACACTTAAATGTTGTTATTTTAATATATGTTTCCTTAGTTACAGTCAAACTCAGTCATAATATCCTACAAGTATTCTTAGCTTACCTTGATCACATTACAAATGCACCAGGGATTCTTATTAAATGAAATGACTTGGGCAAATATGCAGATGGTCAAGTTTATTTCACATGTTGATGCTCCCTCATGAAACTCTTCACAGAGTAACTTCTGCTTTGATATTGCAGGAAATTTGTATGTACTTTTGAATAACTCATGAGCACTCATAAGGCTATTTTAAAAATGCAGCCACCCAAGGAACAGAAAAGGCTTTCTCAAAAGCTGGAAACCAATAAACCCACCTCTCCAGGCTCCAATTTCACATGCTTAGGGAAGACATTTAGACACACATGCCTAGGAGGCAATGTATGTTTTGTTACTGGCCACAGATATGAAAGCAGTGAGCTTAGAGAATGAGTTAATATATACCAAAGTAGACAGTATGGGTAGCTGTGGGGATTCCATGATCCCCTTGGAACTGAGCTGTTTCACCTCTGCTCCATGTGCATGCAAGGGTCATGGTCATCCGTAGTCCCTGCAGCTGCACGCGGGGCGCCTATGCACAGACAGAAGGACCACACAGTCCTGCCAGCTGAACTCAGCTCCGAAGAAAGACTTCTTCAGGAGCTTTACCCCAAATTTCCACCCATCTTAGTAGCTGCAACTTGATTCTGCAAGAAACCAGCCTGAAACAAGTTTTCATAGGTAGACAGAATTTCACTCCAACAAAAACGGATTTGCCTCTGAGGAGGAAGAAGAGAGTAGATTTGGGGTGGGCACTATGCATTAAACCATTTTCACAATCACATTTGGAATGAATTATCTTCAATTTGGAGGATTAAGTTTTAGAAACATAATGATCTCATTACCTATATCTTAGCCTTATCTTAATGTTATTCCTGAGATTTTATTTTTACTTAAATGTTTCTGAATGGTTTCTGCTATTGCTTTATTTAACTAGATTTTTAAGCCTATTGCTCCAGGTATCGACGGGTTATCCACAGATTCATTGTTTACATTTAAAGTCAATTTTCCCTTTATTGCCTTGACAATTATTTTTTCTGGCTTATTCTGCTAATAGCTTTCCCCCTAAATTTACACTGTGCCTGTGGCAAAATAAATCATTTATTTCACATGTAGTCTTCCAGTCAATGATTTTCTTCTCATTACACTGAAGACTATTATACAACTTTGGTGAGTGTTTTTTGTAATTTATCTTTCCTAAGCTCAAATGATCTAGTGTTACAGCAGTTATGATTATTAATTCAGCTCTCTCAGGTTTGTTTTCTTGATAGTCTTTTTGCAAATGCAAAAGGATAATAGTTCTATCTATATAATTCTTAGAATTTTAATGGATTTTCATTCCAATTTTATTTTCCCACAGAGTCTTCCATTTATGATGATAGCAAGTATTGGAGGATGTGATTTTATGGTAATTTTTATAATACAAGAATAACAAACATTAATAAAAAGATGACATATCCATGTCTACAGACTTTAAAATTTAGTGTTATCCTACTTTTTCTCACTTAACAAATAGAGAAGATTTATTCTGTATCAGAGTTGAAATACTGTACAAAAATATAAACCAATGAAAATAGCCCTTATTGAATATCAAACATGACATGAATATCAAACCAAAACATGATGAGATGGGCTGAATGCTAATAGGAGCATCAGGTGGAACAGAGGTCCAATGTTGGAAGGGTGCACATGCTCTGGAAGAATCAGAATATGGTTATCAATGCTCAACTCTATGAGAATCAACCAGAAATAAAACCAGAGATAGTAATGGAATGTCATTTGTAGAGAGTAGAGATTTCTCCATTGAGTCCAGTGAACACAGGCAGGGAGAAAATGGATTAAGGAAGTTATCTTTAAGAAATGGTCAGCAATGGCCGTGACTCATCCAGATGGCTGACACTGAAAAAAAGGCCTAGAAAAGGCTGTACATTGTTTCAAGGTAAATCTTGAGGGGATCTGATTGACCCTGTCAGCTACAAAAGTTGCATGTTTTGTTATATAGGTCTTGCTTTAACTTGGCCTTAATCATCCAGCAGAAAAGTTTAAGCATGAGGTACAGAAAATAAAGCCAGATTAATATGCTGAGCCGTAAAAGGCTCAAGTCTCAACAGCTTCCAACACTGCCAGTTCTGCTGATAACCCACTGCTATCATGGACTGTTGGGCTATATATACAGCTACTTTCGGAGAGTTCAATGAGAAGAAATACTTGTACCAATAGTGTTCAGAAAAGTTAGCATGTCTGCATCTTGTACTCTGAACAACTTCTATGAAGACAACAATATGCGTTGTATTAATTATTGTGGCTGTCCTACTAAGGTGTTTAGAAACTGTTTCATCATTATTTCTTATTAAAATTAATAATTTAAAAAAAATAACAATAAATAAAATAAAAGAATGGGGCAGGAGTTTTCCCAGGAGAGAACACATCAGGTAAATCAAGTAGGAGCAGGATGTCAGTGGAGGCAGAGCAAGCACGCAGGGCATGGGACGCACGGAGGACAGCGGCATTGACGTGAAGCAAACGTTCACAATGGTCAGGGTTACAGTCACCCTCATAGCGACCCACAAGAGTGCTTGAACTCATTCCCCAGACCAGCATTCCTCAAATTGTGCCTGTTGTCATTTATGGCCCTCCTTGACTCTGCCCTGGAACTGAGGAACAGGTATAGTTGGGAAAAAACAAACAAACAAACAAAAAACAGTTTTATCTATAATCTCCTGGATGTATTTACATAGAAAAATATTGTTTCTCTTTCCCCAATCTGGTTTTGCGTTTCCATTGATAATTCTGTTGGACTCAGTATAGATGGCACTGTCATGACCTATGCAGAAAGGTTTGAATAGGACGTCAAGTCAATGTTTTGTGTGTGATTCGAAGAGCTACATGAGTAACCATAGTATGCTGAGGACTTCTTAAGATTAAAGGCTGATAATCAGTTATCAGTCTATTGCCTCAGTCTCAAAAGAGGATTTTGGACTTCTGAGTGAAGCAGAATAAATAGTAGAAAGTGAAAACAATAGGCCTGAGATACTTTGAACAGATGGCATAAGAGTATTTATGGATAATAAAATAAAAAAGAGCAACTCATAAACAGGCAATAAAGTGTAGTTTACTACATAAGGTTTTCCTTTCAAGGGAATACTTACATATCCAAATGATATCATTATAATCTCATGAATGATGTTTATTTTGAAATGGAGACTGGTGTTTATTCATAGTGCTGAAAGTCTGAGGGAAAATGGTGAAGTCACAAGGAAATATTTTACCTGGAAATAATGTTATTTCTCTTACAAAAATATTTTATTTTAATATAACTCAATAACAAAAGTATGATTGTAGAAATAAATGTGTTGTGTTTTGTAAATGCCTCCAGAACATATGTATTTTGTCAGTGAGCTAATACACTAGGATGAGATTGAGAAAATTACCTAAGCCATCATCTTGAACAGTGATACCAAAGAAATGTAAAGTAATATGCCAATGATGAACTAGAAAGCACAGGATGATGGTTCAGTACATTTCTGCAACATATGTGAGTGATAGAGGACAGAGAGAAAAATCTATTTTTACCATAGTAACAGAACATATTTAGTCTAATATGACAGAATTGATTGGACAGATGATTCATAAGTCATACAATATTATTCTTGGTTACTTTCTCTTTTTGTGTGTGTGTGTGTATGGAGGATCAAACTTGGGACCTTGTGCTTGCCAAGCAGGCACTTATGGCACGGAGTTATCTCTCTAACCCTTCCCATTTCTTTTATTTTGGATTTTACGAACACTAACTGCCCTCAGTCTAGATTTCACTCTCAATTTTTTTTCATCAAAGTTTATGACAATTCGATTTTCTACTTCAATAATGAGCTTTTTGGATTTTAGAGATGAGTGAGGATGCAGTATTGTAGTATCAATAAGGGAAGCCGGGCGTGGTGGCACACACCTGTAATACCAGCATTCGGGAGGCTGAGGCAGGAGGATCGGTGCGAGTTCGAGACCAGCCTGGGCTACCAAAGTGAGCTCAAGGCCAGCCTGAGCTGCATAGTGAGACCCGGTCTCAAAAAGACAAAAAAAAAAAAAAAAAAAAAAAAATAAGGGATACAGTAGAGCCAAGCTAATCATTAAGTATAAGCACAACATATCTTAAAGTGATTATTATATGTATTACTGCATAGCCTTGTACAGTTCTTATATTTCACAGTTGAAACCATGCAAGTCAAGACTTCTACTCTAAAAATAATATATCATTAATATTAGACTATAGGCAAAATTTAGTACCACACTTAGCAATTGAATTGTTAACTATACAGCTTCAATCAAATATGAAAAACTAAGCCACCCTCCAGTAGGACAGTGGGAACATATTGCATAGGAACAAATGTTCTAATATGAATAAATTGCCCTCCTGATGAATTCAAGGCAATATGTGCCAGCCAGTGTGAGCTCCTGCTCATTCTATTCCATTTTCTTTCGTTGCTTTTCTGTTGCTCATTAAGAGAAACATTCTTCTAATGCAGTATAGTTCCATCTGCTTCTTATGTTCTTCTTTTTATTCTTGAAACCTTACACTGATTTTCAGACAATTTTAAAGCTGATCTAAATCAACTTTTTTTTTTAAATTTGGCACTAAAGGAGACAGCTAAAAATCCTGATCCTCATCTATTTATTTTTACAAAAGTATCTGTTATGCCATCATCCATTTGTTTCTCCCCCAACTGAAATTAATGCTAGTGTTAAAGCATTCATGGTAAATATAGTAGAATATAGCAACTGAGAAGAAAATGGCTGTGTTCTTAGTAACATATCAACACACTGTTAAGCTGCTTCTAGATAGGTGGATTTCTTACTAACTGTGTAAACCTCACTTTCCAACAAATAAGCATCAACATCTTCTATAATTGAACTTCATTAATCACTGCACATATTACTATTGCTGTGACTTTACTGATTGATCATTTAAAAGCAAAGGGTTTATCACTAATGAGGAGTAAATCATTTTCTATGAAGAAGGGTTAAGTATCAAAAAGTGAAAAATCATCACAATAATTTGATACTTAAGTATCAAATCTTGATCTTTGATTCAATGTGTTCTAATAGACAGTTGTAAGTTATGTCCAGAATTGGAGGGAAATATGTATGCGAGCACATTTACACAGAAAAATCAGATAAAATGGTGAAGATTATGTTACTCATATAATATGTGAATATTGTGCTATTGCATATATAATATGTAGATGTATTCTAAAACAGAGCTTTGTCAAGTTGGAGTTCATTAATATCAACATGTTTGTTCCTCCAGTAGATAATGTCAAGAAAATTGCTTAATTAAGTTGGTTGTGTGTTATTTGTAGTCATTAAGGCCAAGAAATTAGGTGGTTAAGTATTTCTCATAGAATCCCATGCTTTTTAGAATAATTATAGACTCTGAAACACTTATTATATAAAAGAAAATATAAACCTTATTATTTATGCACATAATAAATATTTATCCAATACATATCTTGCTCTGGTGCAATAATGAGAAGCTGGCTAGAATGGGCTGGACATTTTCTTTGCAGCAAGAGAAAAATTGGACCGACCTCTAAAAAGGCTCAAATTTGATGCTGCTGAGGTGTCATGATGATGCAGGGGAAAATGATCCCCAATCTGAAGAGTTCGTGTTCTCTAAAACTAAAGAACAAATTTTAGGAACAAATGGAGGTTATGAGCAGAATAGATATATTAAGAGAAAGAAAGCTCCTGTCTGGGAAGACCATCAGAAGGGGACCCGAGCGGGTTGCCCGGGAAGTTGTCTTCTTCCTGGGTTTTTATGGAGGAGAGTTATGTGGTGAGGCGGGCCTAAGGCTGTGGAGAAGATGTGGAACCTTGCCTACATGGGTATGGACTGGGACAAAGACTATGGTCCAACCAATGAGGTTACAAGCACCATTGCTCAGGTAAAATTGATTAACATCAGGATCCAATGGGAAGGCAAGTCACGTAGCAAGCGGGCAAGACCACCACCCATTGAGCTTGGGCTCGTGACTCTTTCCAGGATTTTTCAAGGTGATTGCTACCTACTTAAAGTAGCAATCCCTGATGCCCATCCCTAGGGAAGTACGTAGTTGTTTCTGTTTACTCTTGTCTTGAGATTTGGCCCATGGCAGAGGAGTATCTGTCTCTAGTTAGAAGGTGGCCTTGTCTTCCATGTCGTCCTTGAGGGCCTGGCCCTGTCTGACTGCCTATAATATTTCTATGTAACTCAGCTGCCTACAACAATGATAAATGTGCTGTTGGAATTTACACCTTCCCTATCCAGTCCCAAACATCCTAGCTGTCCAGTACCTCCCAGAGTTGGGATGCAATTTGCAGTACATCTAACAAGGCACTGATGGTTTCCATAGTACCTTGGTCTGCATACTATTGGAGTGATGACCTTAAATGAGGTAGGCCATGTAGTGCCCCAGATCTCCACCATAAACTCACAGATATCTTCAGCCTACTATATTAGTTACGAGACTAGAAGGGACATGGTAACATGTGGTAATGAATTAAAGTGGTAGTAGGAACTGAAGCTATTTCACCCACCTAGGTCCTCCTGCATGCTAGGCAAGTACTTTACCGTTTAGCTACATTATCATCCTTTGATACTGTCTAGCCAATAATTCCCCAAATAGAAAATGTTTATATATATATATATATATATATATATATATATATATATATGTGAGAATAGTTTAAATTCTCAACTTATTTTCAGTAAATTTTTATGTCTCAGTAGATAATTTAATGAATTCCATTGCTCCACAGAAAGCAAGTATAGTCATAATATCGAAGTTGAATTTTTTGAAATATATTATTTTACCTATCTTTGATATTGAGGCTTAATTACTCCATAAGGCTGCATGCTACATTTACCCTTTATAAAGGATAAATGAGATTGGGAATCCCTGTAATGTGGTATCTCTTGATTATTACCATGAAATGATACAAAGCTTGTCTCTAACAATTCAGGCAAGATAACCCTTTATTTGATCCTTTTAGTATGGCTGAGATCATCTTTTTTACTGGAGATAAAAGCATTGATAGGCAGCTGCTGGAAGAAGGTATTTTGATAACAAAAGAGTATCATGTCTGTCCAGTTTACACAGAGCACTCAAATGAGAAGGCTGTTTTATGAAGGAGGCAGTGGGAGACACCAGGTTTTTCAGTAGCCTTAAAATGTCCCTGGGCAATCATTCTGTACATTTGGAGATGACAGAGAGCGTTTCTCTTGGCCTTAGATGGTGCCTTCTGAAATCTACACACATGTCTGGAATGGAAATCCTGTCACCCCGAAAAATCCCCTTTCATTCTGCTACTCTCTGTAATATGCATTTGTTTTCTTGGGTTCATTTTCAACAGGCGATGAACAGGCTTTTAAGGTCCAGCATAAAAAATAGAGAGGGGGCCCGGTGGGATGGCTCAGTGGTCTAAAGCGCCTGCTTGGGAAAGCTTGGGCGGCTTCAGGGACCCCAGTTCGATCCCCCGGCACCACATGCTGCGCCAGCCCTGCCCTCGGGGCAGGCTGAGCCGGCCATGAAAATAAGTGAATAAACAAATAAAGAAAAAATTTTAAAAAAAATAGAGAGGGCTAAAGGAGATTGTACTCAGTACTGCTGGTTCACACCCTAGCGTATTGATGGTTATGAGCTTTCCACAGTTGCAATCAAGCGGGGACAAGAAGTTTGCTGAGAACTGGGTGTGGTGGCGCACACCTGTAATCCCAGCACTTGGGAGTCTGAGGCAGGGGGATCTCTGTGAGTTCAAGGCCAGTCTGGCCTGCCTAAGTGAGTGCAAGGTCAGACTGAATGCATAGTGAGCCCTGTCTCAAAAACCAAACAAAAACAAAAACAAAGAAGTTTGCGGAGATTCTGCCAACCTTTGCTTGATAGTAGTTATTAGGTCACTCTCTAGTTGCTTACACAAATAAAATTATGAAAATTTTATTTTGTGATGGCAATGACCAGCATTAAAACATTCAGCATTATTATAGAAATGATACAGTGTCACACAATCATAATTTTTACTGTTTTATTTATTTAAAATTTAGTACGAGGTTCACAGGGACTACAGAGTCTCACTACGTAGATTGGACTCGTAGTGATTCTCCTATGTCCAGCCTCCCCAGTGCTGGGATTACAGGCGTGCACTGCTACAGCCAGTCTCAATGACCTTCTCAATGCATCCTGCTGAGCTATCTGGTCAGCCCTTATTTTTTAAATTTTATTTTAGTATGCCTTGTAAAAGACAATATGCAGCTTTTGGTGAGACACTTAAAAATGATAAGAGCGGGAGAAAGTATTAGAAGTAGTGCTCTAATAGAGAACATTGCATTTTAAATTTTTAGTGATTAATTTATAATTAATTTATAATAACTTATTCATTTAACCCTGCTATACTCTTAAGAAGGTAATATAGCATCAAATCAATGCATTTAATTTAAAAAGGATTAATTTGAATACTTAATCAACTTTATGTCTCCATAGCATTAAACACCTGGATGTAATAGCATCAAAATCTCCTGTTGATTTTCTTCTTTAAAGTACTTATATTAGGGAGACTATACGATATTTACACATATAGGTCTGGTTTATTTCACTAATGAGTATATGTTCAATATACATCCATTTATATATGAAGTCTTCAAACTTATCATTTTTTATGGATGAGTAGTATTCCATTGTATAAAAATACCACATTTTCTTTAACCATTCTTCAAATGATGGG
>PVJA010005790.1:0-34796 GCA_004027025.1 Myocastor coypus | reverse complement strand
TCACAGCAGTACAGCCATTCCTACCTTTCTTTTACAACTTTCTAAGGTTGAATTTCACAAAATTTCATGGCTTCCCCACCTTGAATTCCAGACTATCAGCTGCTTCCCCCTTTAATAGAAATTATGGTGAGGGAAAATGAAAATACAGGAGCACTCATGGTGTCAATAACATTTAATGCATCCATATATCCACGTTGTACTCTCAGATAAAATAGATACTTTAAAGATTTCTAGGGATGGGGAGCTAGTTCAGTGGCATAAGTGCCTGCCTAACAAGCACAAGCTCCAGAATTCAAACCCCAGTACAAAAAAAAAAAAAGTTGCAGTTCTCACTTATGAGCCCATTTCTGTAAAATCCTTAATCTTTAAAAACCCTATTAACTGGTGTACTACCTATTTTACCCACATCATATGGCATGTCTACCACACCCAGGAGTTAGGATACTTGCATACCAGCACCTCTATGCTTCTCTCCACCCAGGAAAACATCATTATAGAGATGTGGCAATTTTACTTTTTATAAGAGTTTTAGTGTATTAAGCCTGGCATGATGGTGCATGCGTGTTGTCCCAGAACTTGGGAGGCTGAGGTATGGGGGGATCGCTGTGAGTTCGAGACCAACCTGGGCTACAAAGTGAGCTCCAGGACAGCCTGAACTACACAGTGAGACCTTGTCTGAGAAGGGTTTTGTTTTAGTTTGATTGTGTCAGAATCTTAGCTATTTTTCCAGCTCTGTGTGTCTACGATGGCGCACTGATCCATGCTTTGAGTTCGAACTGTTACAGGAGTAAAGAATGGCCTTCTGTGCTGCCCACAGTTCCTAGAGTTTCTTGGGGACTGCAGGTATCCACTCTAAAGAAATCTTTGCAGGAAGCAGGCTTATCGGGATTCCTAGTGAGTCCTTCCTCCTCAGCAGTGTGTTCGGGGCCAGTCTGATGACCTTCACGAACTTTGCTATGGTTGGTGTCTAGGTGTCCCCCCAAGCCTCATGCAGTCATGGGGTGGCTTCTGGAGTTTGTGACTGATTTATGATGTGATTATGGGTGTGAGTTCTATGCCCACCCTGCGGCAGAGAGCCTGAACGCACTATGAGGACAGGAGAGAGGCTTGCTGCTCCCTCCGCTCCTCCCCTTTCTGTTCTCCCTGCCCTTGCTGTCCCCACCACCAGGAACCGTTGCTCTCTGCCGTGTCCTCCTCTGCCTGGGAGCCAGCCAAGCGTGGGCTGAAGCCTCCGCAGACTGTGAGCTGCATAAACCTTCCCTTCTTTCGTTTTGGGCACTGAGCATTCTGTTTGAACAGTGAGAGAAAAGTAACCGAGGTAGACTTCTTAAAGAACCCTGAACATCTCCAAACAGAGACAAGCCAGTGCTTGCTGAGGTTAGGCAGAGCAAGGGCTCGAAATCTGAAGGTGGCTAGGAAGCCAAAGATGCCCTAAATTAAGATAAATTCTGGAATGTTATAAATGTGCAGCATTCCTCACGGAAGTAAGTTAGGGAATAGATCTGTGGACATACCTAGAGGTAATGCAAGAAATACATTTCCAGTTATAACTAGCATTTTCCCTCCTTGTTTTCTATTCGCCCCTGAATCTGATTCTATGTAATGTAAATCAAACATTCAAGAGTAAGGAAATAAAAGCTCCAGAAAAAATCAAATACTTTTTTAGTACATGCCTGCACCAAGGAAATAGGGCTTAGAATTTTTCTATCCATAATTTTAATCTCATATTTGTAAGATATATCATGCATTGAAAATACTGGTTTTTCTCAACATTTAAATTTTTTTCATTTACATCTTGATTTATACAAATACTTAAATCTCATATTGGATTAGAAAATTGGCAGGAAAAGTGATAAGAAAACACAACCCGAGTTCTTGAAATGTTAAGTACATTATTGCATTATTGTCTTCTCACAGCTTCAATACTAAGTTGTATTTGAAGGTATCATGAATTATATTTCCAATGTAAAAACTGATCAAACAATTAAAATATTTGATAATCCTTTTTTTTTTTTGTCTTTTTGAGACAGGGTTGCACTATGCAGTTCAGGCTGGCCCTGATCTCTCCTTTGTAACCCAGGCTGGTCTCAAACTCACATCGATCCTCCTGCCTCAGCTTCCCAAGTGCTGGGATTACAAACATGCACCACCATGCCCAGTTAATATTTTATAATCTAATGACAAAAATACTGTTTATAGTACTCACATGAAGTGAAAACTACCAGTTTCTAGATTATGATTCCAAGTTTGTAATCATAAAATATATCTCTAAGAAATTATAACTTTGTAATTCCTCATATTACATCATCATAAATTAAAAGCCTGTATTTATAAGAATGTTCAAATTACACACTTAAATATAATTATGGTTATTACCTAATTATTCTATACCTGGTGTTTGTCTATTCAATCACCAGAAAATTGACACATTACTAATATCACTTTTTTCCTTGGTCCCGCATTCCACACTGGCTCTATCCCCGAGGCATGCTAGAAGTGTGACTGAGTCCAGGTGTGGTGGCACATGCCTGTAACCCCAGTGCCGGGGAGGCTAAAACAGGAGAATCTCTATGAGTCCGAGCTGCATAGTGAGACCCTGCACAAAACACGTAACTGAAAAAATATGTATATTACTTTACGATAGTATATATAGTATACAATGAAAATGAGCAAATGATACTGTAAATGATAGCCTAAAATAATAGTTTTGCTTTCCTTTGCATCCTCATTATCAAAATGTTCTGCTAATACATAAGAAAGATTTGATATTGAAGGCAGTGAAATGTGAAGAAATGTTTGTGGACATTACCATTAATACCACGGACTGCACCCTGCACCCCATTCATCCACCTCTCGATTAATGGCCAATGAAGGTGCAGTTTGGGGAGAGGAAATTAGATGTAGTCAGGAATGTCGGAACCTCAGGCTGGGATTACGGGAGAGAAGGTCACACCAGGGCACTTACTGTACCTGTTCTCTCTCGGCACTGTCACAGGCAGAGATCGAAGGAGCACAGCCAGGCAGCAGGTGTTGGCACGCCCGAGCTCCAACCCCCTGGCACAATAATCTCGGGCTTCTCACCTCAGGAAACCCAAGAGCACACATTTCTCGTGTTTAAACCATCCCATCTATGCTGTTTTACTATTTCAGATTAAAGGAAGGAACTTGTGACCATTGCGTTTTTCCTTTTCTTCTGCCTAATGAAGGTGCTTTTGGGGGAGGTAAGGTAAAGAAATTCTACGATAAAAATATAACACTGAAAAGTTATTTAATATTGTCTTTTCAAACATGCAACTCTGCTTATAGGAGAGTGAAGAGTGCATTCATAGAGTTCTGTGTGTGTATGTTTTCTTCTAATTGGCCAACACCTGGAGAAGAATAGCTAAAATACACAGATACATTAGGAAATATTTCACTACCTGATCCCAACATAGTTTTAAAGGTTGCAATTACCTAGGAAATTCATACATTTAAATAGTCAGTGAAAAAGATAGTGCAATACCCAAGCTGATATTATTTGGATCAACAGTATAATACAGATAGCTGTCCTATTTGAATATATTGATTCTCCTTGTGTTTAATGGACGGATCATATTACATTTGAATATAGTTATTCCTGTTTTGGTGAAAATTCATTTCCAGATGACTCACTACTATAAAAGTACTGAGAGAGAAACCCTTGCATAGTTGACTCTACAAATATATACATTTACAGGTTTAACATATATATTCTTAAAATGGAAGTGTAGGTCAAAAGAATGAGTCTATTGTCATTTTGCAAATTAATTTCTAATCAGATATTCATCAGTCATTGTGCTGTAGAAAACACAACAGTTTTAATTATACTGTAATCCAGAAAAACACCTTCTTCTTATGAAATAGAATAAAAAATGGTGATTTTTTTCAACAAAATTATACTATGCAGTTGATTTTTATTTCTTTGCCTTTTAGTACTGGTACAAGCATGTCTTCAGGCATTTTAAAAATATATATATTGGGTACAGGGTCTTACTACACAAGGTAGACTCTTAGTGATCTTCCTATTTTCAGCCTCCCAAGTGCTGGGATTACAGGTGTGCACCGCCACACCAGGTTTTGGTGGCTGGCTCAGTGCACCCAGGGGCAGGACTAGTGTGGCATCGGGTGCCAATGATTGAATCTCAGTTCTTGTGCTTGCCTAAGCAGGCACTATGTCCACTGAGCCATCTAGCTGGCCCTCCTCTCCAGTCTTTAGAACAGATAGCCGTAATTTTGTTGTGCAAAGATCCACGTTTTACATTTTGATACGCTCTTTTCCTGAATAAAATCTACGTCTCCCAACTAACACATATACTTTGTAGATAGTTATATTGGCTCTCATTTGACTTCAAATTTTTTGTGTTTCAATAGTGTCAGGAATTCTTCAATAAAATACTTTATATTTTCTTAAGTAGGTACACCAGTATGCTTATCAATCTTATAATGAGTGACAATGGCACTATTGAAAAGTTTGGTACTCAGAGAATTTGGGCACTTAGTCTGCTGAACTCTCTCTCCACCCATTCAAATACTTTTAGATAAATACATGCTTTCATGTTGGCTTGGCTTGTACGACTCTCCTATATTACTTACTTGTGCTAGGGTTTACTCTTTCTCTTAAGCAGTTTTCACTTTTATGAAATATTTTTTATTGAAGAACTTGATGGCTGCAGCTTTCATCTTTCTTCAGTGGTCCTTCAGATTTACGTTTACAGCTTGTCTTGTCAGGGTTCCCTTTTTTAACCTGTCAGTATTTGAGTCTCATTTCTAATGCTGTCTTAAGCCTCAACAATAAAGATTATATCCGTGCAGTTGACAGATTCTGAGGGTCTGTCACTTCCTCATTGTAGTTACGTTGTAGTTACGGCTGATGCCGCCTGCCATGTTGCCACTCTAGACTCTGGAGGTCACCCCAGATTTCTCACACGGTAAATCCAATGGTGTAGCCTGTTTATTCTCTTCTCAGCATACTGCATGTCCAAAGCTAGGCAGAGTGGCATTGAGTTCCAACATTCCAGAGACCGAGGCAGGAGAAACCCACGAGCCTGAGCCCAAAGGCAACCTACAGTAAACAGTGAGGTTCTTTTTAAAAACTCAGTGTCTTTAAAGTTGCATTACATTAAGCCATCTCTAGTTCTTAAATTCTAGTCAGTTTCACATCTGCCTACCATATAATTTACTACCTATCTCAGCCCTTTCAGAAGAAAAACCCTAAAGCAATAATAAGAATATATGTACAGTATATATATTTATAAATACATGTATGTACAAACTCACAGACATACACACCTTGTACTTAGACTTATGGTATCATTTTTGTGGGTTTTCAGGTTAGCTTAGTTGTTTAAATGCCTGCATGGGAAAATTCAGTCAGGAGCAGAGGACTGCAGTTCAATCCTCAGCTCCATATGGCTTACCAGACCAGCCCTTAAGGCAAGCTGACCCAGCCCCCTGCCTCAAAAATCATTTTTCCTTCAATCATGCTTTCAGTGAAATCTAAAGTTTCCATGGCTTAAAAGAACACTTTATCGGGCTAGGGAGATAGCTCAGTGACATAAGCACCTGCCTGTTAAGCACAAGATCTTGAGTTCAATTCCTGGTACCAAAAAAAAATCCATTTTATTATTATTTTTATAATAATTTAATATTTATTATTATTAACATTATCAATAGCTCTAAAATTATGTTGTATTAACTATCATCCTAGTCTGCTACATCCCACACCTACTGACCCCCTTTGTACAATTTCTCAAGCCAGGATACTTTCTCATGTAAAGGTTCAGATGAACTCATCTTTCTGCCTAAAATTATCTCTTCAATATGTGATAGTCACTGGATAATTAACTATTAAGGAAATCACCCAAGTCTCAGTTAAAGTGCCGGAGCAACATCCTAAGGAGGCTTTCTTGATGAAGCCTTCAGCGTAGCATCCTTCATGCCAATCATGTGTCTCCTTCACTTTCCTCACCGGGACAACATCCTTGAGCCCGGCAATGTAAAGGAAGGAAGCTTATCTTGCCCCACATCTCCCGAAATCTTGGTTCGTGCATAGCGGTCTGACTCCAAGCCAGGGATACTCGATAGGAGGGCCTGGCACAGGGAAACTGCTCACATCAAGGAGGTCATGAGGTGGAAGAGATGGGGAAAAGCTGGGGAGAGAGAGATGGAGACTTCTAGTGACGCCTCCACTGACCCGCCCTCCAGGAGCAGACACCACCTCCTAACCGGAAGTCTGCTGCTTGACCCCTGTGAGGCAATCACCTTCCAACAGCTCTGACCAGAGGGTCCTGAGGGCTTTGGGGGGCGTTTTCCATCTGAACCACATCGCCCCCTCTTATGCTGTTGTTGCCATAGCCCTTTCGCTTCCATGAATTGACTTCGAAGTGAACGCTGTCTTAGATACGATGAGACTTTGGTGGACCTCAGAAAATGCCTTCCTTCTGGTACCATGTCTTTCACTGATTGCTACTGCTCAGCTCTCCAGAAAATTAAGGACAAACAGTGATAGTTGACCCCAGTTGCTCAGGAATCTAGTGCAGCTTTGTACCTATTGACCCGGATGTTACTAACTAGCCTTAGCCTCAGCCTTAGTAGGGAGGTTCTTCCCTGACGCATACAGACTTGGAACGTTTGGAAAAAATTCATAGCCCTAAGTGTATATGTACACACACGTATAAGGTCTGGGTAATTATGACTTGTAATTTTGGAGGCTAATGCTTGCTATACAATAGTCACCTGACTTTCAGTTTCCCCAGTATGCTGACTGTCTTGTCCTGTACCTTGAGGTCTCGTATTCTCACTCCACTGGGCTCCTACCTCTTAGATGATTTGGCTTCCTAACTCAGCTGAGGAAGTGACATTTTACCAATGGAGAAGACACAGAGAACGTGAGGCTTCACAGGGGTCAGAAATCCCAGGTAGCCCCTTTCACAGAGAGGAACAGCTGATAATACGGAGTGACTCCGTTATAACCGGATGAAGCTAACTCCATTTTAGGTCACCTCCGCCATGTTACTGTTTTGTATGCGCCAAAACTAAGTTAAGTTTTGGTTGCCATGGTCCTTGTTTCCATGAGGTTCTGGTTCTCCACTCTGATGTCAATCATAGGAGCATAAGTTCCAGTTTCCACGGTCACTGTGTCCGTAAGTTTCTGTCTTCCCATTGCGATGCTAATCACATGTCGACTCCCTTGCGTTTAGTACAGCCCAACAGCCTGTGTCGTCCAATCAAGTTACAAGTTATCACACCCCCTTGTTAATTCCACTAATGGAGGAAAAGGTCAACTCTATAACGATGGCTGTTGGCTTCTGTAGTACCGCTTGCTTCAGTATAACATGTATCCTCCAATCAGATTATAGATCCTCATGCCCCTTGTTCTGTAAACCCACCAATCAGAAACATGTTTTACCCTATTAATGACTGCAGTTGGCTTCTGTATCACCGCTTGCTTCTATATAATCTCTACACACCACCCCCTTGGCGCACCTCTCTGTGCACTTGCACTGAAACCGCCGCTGGGTACCAGCTAAAATAAAGCGCTCTTTTTTGGGGGGGGGGCGTCTGCCTCTGTTGTCTCGTTCTTAGAGTACAACTCGCATGGGAAGCACTGTAGAGGAAAGTTTGTTTGTCACAGACCCTCCCTGAATCTTAATCGTTTTTTCACCGTCATTAAAAAGAATGGAATATTGAAAAGAAAGTTTGGTATCCGGGATATCGTTTTAAGAAATTCATTCTATGTAGTATGTTCGGTTGTGTGTTTAGTTCTCTGTCAGGAAGTCTTGCCTGTCCGCTACATTTATGCTACCCTGGAGTCTGGTTTAAATGTGCTTCCTAATACCCTCTACATCTTGTAGCAATGTATGCAGGGGAAGGCCTCTTCCAGGTCCTTATTAGCCATTGCCTGTAATTCCTTTACCTGCATTATGAGTACCCTTGGGTCAAGTGCGTATAGGCCCATTTCCTGGCCAAATTCTACCTCTTGGAAGTCAGGTGTGTTGATTCTACAAAACAAACCCAGGATATTGTTACTGTGAAAGGAAAAGAATGTTGGACAGTGAAGCGGTGTCTTCTTTAGAGCTGAGCCAGATTGCCTGTTTGGCCTGCTATAAAGAACTTAGGGAGGGCTGGGAAGGTAGCTCAGCAGACTAAGCTCCTGCTTAGGCAAGGTCAAGGACTGGGTCAATCCCAGGCACCCCATGCGGTGCCGGCCCTGCCTCTGGGCACGCTGAGCCCAGGACAGAGTCCAAGTATGGTTGCACACATCTATAATCCCAGCTACAGGGAGGCTGAAACAGGAGGCTCGCTATGAGCCCAAGCTGTATAGGGAGACCCTGCACCAAACACATGTCTCGGAATGGGAGACCCAAGTTGTTCTCCAAAACATCTGCATTGTGGTAGAAAGAATATATCTGGATTCTTTCTCCTGTCTCCTCTCAGGATCTGCTGGTTTGAGAATCAGTCCTGGAGCTATCCATTCAAAATCAAGACACTCAGAGTAGCTGTGCAAAAGAACAGAAAGCAAGAGGGAAAAGTGACCAAGAAGAGGGAAGGAAAGAGCAGAGGGAGTCAGGGAACATTATGACCCTTCTCCTTTACCGATTTGCCCAAGCCTTGAGAGATACAAAATACAGCAGATTCTTTAGGTTGAATGATGCCTTTCATTTAAACAAAAAAAAAATTCTAGTAATTTGACTGAATTTTAAAAACTTGTCCTTACAGACTTTGATCCACTTTTAGAACAATGTCAGGTTCCAATTTTTGAACAAAATTCTGCCATTTTTTTTTCAGTCCCGGTCCTTCCCATGATGTATGTGATACTTGAAAAAAATTCTATAATTATTTAGAAAGAAACCAAACATCTTTCTCTCAAAGATGGGCTGCTGTGCTTTCTTGGCTGTGCATCCTCCAGAAAATCTCAGCTGTCTACTGTCTTCACTCGAGTTATTCTTGCATAGTTTGTACGCTTCACTTATAAATCACTTTGGTGAGTAGTCATTGCAGAATGTGTTGTATTCCATAGTTTCTTTCTTTTTTTTTCTTTTCATATTTTAGAGAAGGGTCTGCAGGGTGTTCAGGGTCTCACTGCTAGATCAAACTTGTAGTGAACCACTTCTTTACAGCCTCCCAAGAGCTGGGATTACAAGCACGTGCCACAAGGCCCAGTCTCAACTGCCATCTCAGTGCCCCTGGAGGATGGGGCTGTCATGGCAGGCCCAGGGATCAAACCTCTGGCCTTTATGTCTGCCTGCAGCCATAGTTTCTTTAAGTTTCTTTTTGTCACATTTCCTAAGCACATTCTGTGTATATTTCCTAACACTGACACTAATTGCAAGATTCAAACTATGTGATGGACTCAAAATGGATATAAAAGCAACTGTACTTGGGAAAATGTAAAGCCTGATACATTTTGCCATGTGTATGGGTTTACAAGACTGTGAAATATCAACACAAGTGAGGTAACACAAGTCTTCTCTATGGTTTATGTCTAGTTGTCCCACTAAGCCTCATGCAGTCATTGGATGGCTTCTAGAGTTTGTGATTAATTCATGATCCAAGGCTAGGATTGTGCGGATAGTGCTACACCTATCCCGAGATAGATAATCTGGATGCAGCACAAGGAAGGGAGAGAGGCTGGCTCTCTCTCTCTGCTGCTGCTGTTCCTTCCTTTTTAAAATTATTACATATATATTTTTAATTAATTAGGTACAGAGTCTTGCTATGTAGCTCAGACTCCAGGGAGCCTCCTGTTTCAGCTTCTCCAGCAGAGGGATTGCAGACATGTGCCTCCACCCCTAGTTTCAGTGGCCCACATGGCAGGACCACGGTTTTGGGGCTGGCACTGCATGTGGTATGGGGGATTGAACCCAGGTCCCTGCACTTGCTAAGCAGACGCTTAAACTGCCAAGTTATCTCCCCAGCTGTGTTCCTCCCTTTTTCCTCTTATTGTTTGTGCTATTTTCTGCCACCATGAACTGCTGTCCCTGGCATGTGCCAGTCTGCCTTAGAGCCAGCTAAATATGGACTGAAACCGCCACTAATTGAGGACTAAATAAATCTTTCTTTCCTGAATTTTGGGTGTCGGGTATTTTGCCCAGGAATGAATGAATAGTAACTGTGACCTCTTCTCATCAGACCTTCTCTTCTCTCTGAAGCCTCGTAATAACTGTTCCTCCCAAGACATTTGGCCCCTTTACACAGTAGATCAGAGTTTACTTTGTGTCTTCCCAGGCCAGCCTAGAAGCTGTCTTCCTCAGGGAAAGCGAGACTTCCTCTCCTGGTGCTGCCTTCTGGCACGCTGCTGCCACCTTTCTGATCCCCTGACGGCTGTTTCCAGGTGTCTTGCTCCAGAAGCCACCACCTGCCTCCTTCCCCAAGCCTGGGTCAGCCATCGTGTCTCCGTGTTCTGTCAGTACCCTTGCTGCTCACTTGTTAATTTTACCCTAATATATTGTGATCATAGCATTTGTTTCCTAAGTGAAAACTCTGTGGGGAACAGACCATGTCACATCTTATTCCTACTGTAAAATAACCCAACCAAACAAAACAAACAAGCCGATCAAAGAGCCATAGGAAGGAACCAAAGGTAAAAGACCAACTGTGGTTCGATCGTACAGAAGTCCATAAACGTTTGTTGGTGTAAAGTTAAACTTGGCACAGTCCATCATTACATGTGGTAGTAATGTGCTGGGTGCGGTGTCTCTTTCTTGCTACCTTGAGGTGGGTTGAAGCTGCAGTTGATTTGTTGTAGGTAGCTGAATTAGATAGAAATATTATAGGCAGTCAGACAGGGCCAGGCCCTCAAGGACGACATGGAAGACAAGGTGACTTTTGGGCCGCATCTCAAGGCAAGAGTAAACAGAAGCAGCCACATACTTCCTTAAGGGTGGGCATCAGGGATTGATATGCTAAATAAGTATCAATCACCTTGAAAGATTGCCCAAGCTCAATAGGTGGTGTTCTTGCCCCCTTGCTACGTGACTTGCCTTCCCATTGGATCCCGATGTTAATCAATTTTACCTCAGCAATGGTGCTTGTAATCTCATTGGTTGGCCACAGTCTTTGTTCCACCTCATACCCACCTAAGCCAGTTTCCATGTCTTCTTTATAACAGTCCCTGGAAGAGACAGCTTCCGGAGGACACCCACTTGGGACCCACCTCCTTTTCCTCTCTGACGGAGCTTTCTTTCCCCTAATAAATATGTTCTGCTCATTACCTCCGCTTGTTCCTAAAAGTCATTCTTCGGTTTTAGAGAACATGAACTTGTCCCAGGTACTTTTCAGGTTGGGGGCTGGTTTCCTCTATATCATTTGGAGGTTCCATATTGGAGGTCATGCACCCCAGATCAGTTTTTTCTTCCTGCATCAGGTCCATACTAACTCTCAGATAGCTCTTGGCACACTGAACTTCTGGGCTCATCATTAGATGTCAAACAAATACATAGCTTGTTCTAACACTTAGAAGGTACTAAATAAGAGTAACTTTATTCAATTTTCCAACTCTGTTATACACATGTGCCAATTCTACTCAAGCAATGTAAACATGTACTAATATAAAAGAGAAACATTTTTGTGTATTTTTTTGTTTTGTTTTTCTTTCAGGGTCTAAAGGGCCTCACTGCACAGATCAGTCTCCTAGTGATTCTTCTGTTTCCTGCTTCTCAAATGCTGGGATTATAGGCATGCACCACCATGCCCAGTCTCAATTGTCCTTTTAGGGTGCTCTGGGTGTGGGGCTGGCATGGCACGTGTGTTGGAGAACGAACCCCCAGGCCCTGCATCTGGCTAAGCCAGTGCTTAAATTTGCTGAGCTATCTGGCTGGCCCTTAGAAAAAGAGAAACTTTCAAAGCAGAGAGATAAAATGTTTTAAATCATTCACTGAATACTAAGAATGCAATATTAATTTGAAATAATTTCATATGAAGAAATAACAATCTCATGCAGTTTGAGATTGAAGAACATAAGCCCCCCTCCCTCGCAACCAGTAAAGTTACTGAGACCTCTTAAAATTTTCTGAGAGAACAAATGAAGTGGCCTAGAGTCTTTGGCTAAATTTGGATAAGAATCTTTGTGAAATAAGTGCTGTAAAAAAATGAAGAAAGTCTAAGGAAGTTAAGCAGGGCTTGTGGAGCAGTGTAGTGGGGTTGTATTAGGATATGGATCAGTATTGTTGGGAAATAGAATTGTTTTTGCTAATTTATGGATAAGGAGTCCCTCAGATTTTCAGGGTGGGGGGTTAATTGTTTAGTTCATTACTTTATGAGTGAAGATCTCATTTTTATTGAAACTGCAGTTTAGCTGATTAAGAATAGGTGACTCTTGGGAAGTATAATTAGTTTTAATTAAGAATAATTCATACGATTAATCTTTGATTAAGCTTTCCTATTTTACATTCATTTTCAGCATGAGAATGGCTAGCTGCCTGTATTTTCTACATAGTGATAGCTAACAACTTATCCATCATTTTCCTTAAAATCATCATGTCATAGGTAAGAATTCACAGCGTAGACATTCCAGTTGATCCAGATGTTGGTGTATCTTTTGTATGTCTTTTTTTTTTTTTTTTTTTTTTTTTTTTTTTTTTTTTTTTTTTTTTTTTTTTTTTTTTTTTTTAGCAGCAGAATACATTTATTGGGGGAAAGAAAGATTCTATCTAAGACCGAGATAGAAGGGGTCCAGAGTGGACCCTGAGAGACTGTCTCTTCAGGATAAAACATGCTGATTGAATTGTTTATGGATTATTTTATAGTCTATTCCAAAACTACTTAAGTTGTTTGTTTTGGAACAATAGCTGAAGATATATCGGATGCCTTTCCATCAGTTGTCTCTTCCAAATCTAATTCTTTCCATATTTATGACAGAAAATTAAGATAACAGGCTCTAAGAGGATTCAAGCCATATACCTCTCACTGAGATGTATCACTTTCTAGATCTCATTTATTTTGTAAGTTTTATGATCTCCCCTGATTTCAACCCCTATTTGATGGTGGGGGGAGATGTCTGAAGAGTATGAGGGAAAACGGTACAGTAAAGTCCAAAAGTGGCCAGTTGTGTTCACTGAATCAGATTTGCTTGCTGGAGACTGAGGCTCCAGTGTATGCAAAAGGCATGGAAGAGATCACTCTGCCTCACTCAGCCTTGGCAACATTTGATGAACCTCTAGTCTAGGCAACTGGGAAAGAGAATAGCAGCAATAGACAGATAGGCTGCCTTTGCCCTGTTCCGTGTAGACCAGAGTTGCCAGGTATCCTTTTCTCTGACAGAATAAAGATCTTATTCCAAAGGAAAATTATGGAAACCATCCACTTCCTACTACTACTGATGCTTTTGGAATCCAATTATGCTGTACAGATCTCAGTAAATTGCTGTGGATAAAGAAGTCAGAGAATCATAGATGTTTATAACTAATCAACATTTTTTATTCCCAGACACTTTGAAACAAGTTGGGAGATTTATAGTTATACATTCTGGCTGAATAGCCCTCAAGAAACTTTTGTTAAAAAAAAATAGTGTATTACTTGTGTCTACCTGTCTCCCCAAAGCCTCCTGTGCTCATAGGTGGGTGTTTTCTGGAAGTTGTTGGCTGATAGCGGGAGTGTGGTTACTAAATTAGTCCACTGATTGGTTTAGCATTGTTCTGGGTAGGCTCACTGGTGCCACACCCTGGGTGCGAGTGCTATCCACCCTAAGGGTAGGTAGCACAGAGAAGGTTCTAGACAAAAAGAGGGCTGCTGCTTATGACTTGCTGCCTTCTGCCCTGATATGACTGTTTCTCCTCACAATACTTCTCTGCTAGGTCACTGTGCCTTGGAACCAGCTGGCTGTGGACTGAAACCTCCACAGCCTCTTAACCAAATACATTTTTCCTCCTTAAACTTTGGGTGTTGGGTATATTGTCTCAGTAACAAAAAAAGAAAGACAGAGGTAGGAAGGAGGAAGAAGCATTGAGTTATGAAAGTGTAGAAAGTCAATTGGTTTTAGCAGTTGACTTACTAGAAATTGCTCTTCAAAAGGGAAAACTATAGATTGGCATTCAAATCTACTGGTAATAGGACATAGGCCGGTGTTCTGCAAGGAGAAGTTGGGCAAGTTTGAAATGTGTTTTCTTTCCAGAGGTTACAGCGAGAGCGCAAGATCCGAATGACACTTTTCTGTGTGATTTCTGGCCATGCAATTCAAGTTAACTCACCCTACTTGACAATAGCATTTCATCAGAACTATTTTTTCATGTATCCATAAGTAACAAATTACTGATAAGACAAGATAAAAATGACATCAATTGGAGTATCTAATCATAAAATATGCAGCAATCTTAAAAATTTTCTTTTAGGTCTAAAAGATTAATAACTGAAATGTTCCACAGAGACCTCAGAACAGACTTCACTGTGTAAACGACTTCCTGGTGACAAAGTTTCTAAGACATATGTTTGGAAATAGCTCTCAAAGGACACGATCCTGTCTGACAAACTTCATCCCGGTATGAAAATGAGCTCGTCTTCAACATCCCTTGTGAACACGTCAATACTGGAAAAGCATCTCGTTTATTTTGGGGAAATTTCAAATTCTTGAAGCTGCAGAAACATAAGCATCCACAAACAGCAAAGGCATGTAGCCACAGCCTTTGGTTTGGCAAAATTAGTCCTGAAGTTCTGACTGAACTG
Source organism: Myocastor coypus (assembly GCA_004027025.1). NCBI lineage: Eukaryota > Metazoa > Chordata > Mammalia > Rodentia > Myocastoridae > Myocastor > Myocastor coypus. The sequence goes on along the minus strand of PVJA010005790.1, from coordinate 20,120 downwards.
CCGGATGACTGTGTTTCAAATACAGGAGTGTGAGAAAAGCAGAAAAGTAGAAAGACTTGTAAATAAGATTAAAACATACCCAGGAAAAGTGACCACCTTTCATAAGAACTGGTAAGAACTGAGTCAATGCATTCAAGGTAGGAGTATCTTCTAGATAAAAATCTAGATTTATTAGAGCCACTCCATGCCTCAGAATATGTGGTTAGCATGCAATGCAGTGTGAAAGAAAATTGGAGAGTTCAATATTCTGAATTGAGTTAATAGATGCAAAAAATGTGATTTCCTCATAGATCATAGGGTTTAATACATATTTGTTAAAGAAGTCATACTTTACTGAATGAATCTCATCAATCCACACAGATTTTAAATTCCCCGAGTCATATCTATTAGGCACTGGTAACATTTTTAATTAATTTTAATTAAATTTCTTGCAACTTAATTTCTCCATGGAGGATTTCAGGTGGTAGAAAACTGAAAGTTGGCCTCAGGTTCCTACTCTTGAGTGAAAAGATGAGCGTCAGTGCTAGACAGTAGTGCACCCGATGACAGATTTCATCTGCTTTTGCCTAGCACGAGTCAGTCCTCATTTGTAATTATTGCTGATGTTATCTTTCAAGGTCTTACTGACTTACAAATGTGTGGGACAGTCCCAGGACTGCATTTCCATGACATTCCCCATCACCCCAGACCGCTGATGATAGATAGCTCCAAGCGATTTTTCACTCAAAATGTTTCCAGTAGATGTTGTAGACTTGTATGTGTATGCATGCATACATAAACACACATGTATGCAAGGATGTACTTGTGACAAAAAAGTGAAATTAGTTTAATCTGGGGTCATAAAGGACTATGATTTGCCAACTACTGCCTGATCTGTTTAAGGGTAGAGACATGGGCTTTTGTTTTAAAGCAAACATGGTTTTAAATTGAATTCCTTAAAAATAAAAATATTTTAGTTAATACAATCTGACTTTTCTTTCTTCCAAGTTGAATGGAAGAAATTCAAAGTAATACAAGTGTACATACCAAATACTTTTTAGCTTGGTTATTTAAAATAGCTTTCATATCCCCCGTGCCAAAAAATGTAAGGTGTTTCTTTTGATACTACATCTGCTTTATCCTACCTCTTCAAAAACAATAATCATGGTACAGAAAAGAAAAATGAAGCTTTAAGAAAAGGACACTATATCATGCACTGTTTTATAAAAATGATGTGCATTTGTTTCAATGCACATGTTGCAAGTATCAATATGCATTTGTTGTGTTTGTTATATCTGTGCTATAGTTTGCAAAAAATATGTATTTTACTTCTTTCTTAGCTTCTATTGACTTTTTTATGTATTTCGTACAGGATCTCGCTACACAGCTTGGACTCATAGTGATCCTCCTGTTTTCAGTCTCCCTGGTGCTGGGATTACAGGTGTGCACCACCACACCCAAGCCCTGTAGCCAGTTCAGTGTGCCCGGGGGGTGGAGCCAGCACATCATGTGGCCCCAGGCATTAAACTCCGGTCCCTGCTCTTGCCTACACAGGTGTTTACTCCACTGAGCTATCTCGCTGGCCTTTCTACTTTCTACTGACTTTTGACATAAGGAGATTCATTTGAATTACTAACCCTCCATCTTTTCAATCTTTAAAATACACGAATCAATTGTACATGGCCTGTAAAATTTTTATGAGGATGAAATAGTTAAATTAAAACACCAAAATAAATCCTCGCTGTTATTATTTTTAGAATCGTCTGGGCTGTTAGCAGCATATAGCTCAACATCATTCATTTCAAAAATAATAAATATTTAAATGAAGCCTATTATACGAAATCGAAGTGAAATTTTATTTTGCTTATATCCAATGCTGCCAGTTTCAATGCTTACCTTTAAAAATAAACCCCTTAGGCAAGAAGTGGTACAAATTTAATTCAGTGTCAATGTTACACAATTGTAAATAAGGAAACATTGTTCCTCTGAAAGAACCAACATTTTCCCACTAGCAGAAAAGCTTTTTGCTTACCTGCCAAACACTGCTTCTCTGGCCTTATTATTCCTCCAACTTCTAAAGATAAGTGTGCAGACTGTGTGAGTTACAGTGTGCTTCTACACTGTGAGTTACAGCATATGTTTGCCTGAGGAGGCTTGCAAACCTCGGTTAATATTAATGAAACAATTTAGAGGCGTAAGCAACCCAGAGAACAAATATTGTTTTCACGCTCAAAACCGCATCTCATTATACCAGGGGAACTTCAACTCACATTCAATTAAAGGGGCCTCAATTCTCACTTTTCTCAGGTTATCTAGGCTGTTTAAGGATGAGAAGGGAAATTAGTCATTATCTTTTTTTTTTTTTTTCTGAATGGCATTCATTTCTCATTTGGGACATAAAATATTGTCAAACAGCTGTGAAGGTGCCAGGGACTTACAGGTCAGTGAGATCCTGCAGGGCTCTTTTGAGAAATGATGAATGATTTGAAACTCAAGATCTGAAATAACACTTAGCCCCCGAAGGGTCATTGGCAGGTGTACCTATGACAGCTCCTTGGAAGCCATATACTGTTGGTTCTGCACTCCTTCAGCTGGCATCTTCCAGGGGCTAGGCTATTTCTGGGCTTTGTACACTAATTACTAACTCTTTAGGGAGCCAAGTCCTAAATATGTCACTACTAGGACAGAATCCACGGTTGTGTTTGATGAAGTGATGAGTTTCTCAGTGGTCCCTCACAAAATTCAGACATTTATTTCATTCGTCAACAGGCCTGACTGTCCCTGTCCTATTCCCCACAAAACTTTCTAATGACCTCCTATGTGCCCAATACAAACAAACTTACTTCTTTCAGCAGACAAGGGTAATTTCTTGGATTTCTATTATTGACCTTTCTCCAGGATTGGGAGGAAACTAACATCTGCTTATGGCCCACACTTCCAATGCTCACAAGAGGCATAGATAGTAGTGTCATTCTCTCCTTTTATGGATGACAGAATTTAGGTTAGAGATATACATTCAAGAGTGGAAGATCTAATATATGCAGTGTCTCAGTTCACCTCTTCTCATTGCTGGGACAAATGCCTAACACTCAAAATGAAGGAAGGAAAGGCTTAGTGACCTCACAGTGAGTGGAGGTTTCAGTCCATACTCATTGGGCTCCACGGTAGACTGGCACATGGCAGCAAAGAGCAGGGAGCACTGGGAGGAGTAGCAGCAACGACAATGGGCTACATTCGGGCTACTCACCCCAGGCTGGATGTAGCACTCATACCCATAATCCCAGTGGAGCACGAGTTCATCACAAACTCCAGAAGCCACCCTATGACTGCATGAGGCTTTGTAGGGAACAGCCACACAGAAACCATAACACGCAGTGAACATGCTAGCTGGAATCTAGTGCAGGTCTCTATGATGCCAGTGTTAAAACTACTTTCTACTAATCAACAGCTCTTTTTTGGTTGACCCACAATAATTACACTTATTTAAGAGATGTTGTATAGTATCTGATACATGTGCATAATATATAATCATCAGAGTAATTAGCATTTCTGTTCTGTAAACATTTATCTTTCCTTGTTTAGAAACACTTAGAGTTCTGCATTGTAGCTGTTTGGTCTAGTACAATGCTATTGAACTGTAGTGCTTATTCTTACCATTTACCTGTATGTTGGTTCTAAGTACACAGCTGCTCTCTCCTCTCTTGTTTATCTTTCTCAGCCTCTGATAGCTTCTGTTTGGTTCTCTCCTCTGTATGACGTCAAGCGTTTTTAGCTTCCAAATATGAATGAGAAAATATCCTCCTGTTTTGGTCATGTTTCACATAAAATAGTGTCCCACAAGCTCATCTATCTTGCCAACTATGACAGAATTGTATTGTTGTATATGGATGAGTAATATTTCATTGTATATACACATTTTCTTTATTCATCTAATTATCCATAGACACTCAGATTAGAAGCACATGGTGGCCACTACATACAACGCTGCAATGCTATAATGAATGTGGGTTCAGTTGTCTGTTAGACGTACCAATTTTCTTGCTTGCTTGCTTGCTCAATGCACCCAGGGGTGGGGCCAGCATGCTATGTGGTCCTGAACCACGGTCCCTACACTGGCCTGAGTAGATGCTTAGCCTGCTGAGCTATCTCACTGTCTCTCCAATTTCATTTCTTTTCAATGTATTCCCAGTCTCGACACTGCTGGATTTTAGAGCTCTAATTTTAGCTTTTCGAGAAGGCTCCACACTGCTGTCCATAATAGCTGTACTAATTAACATTCGCTGCGTGCTTGCTGGCATTTGTTGGTTTTGTCTTTTTGATAATAGCCATTCTAGCTGGGATAAGATGACATCTCATCATGGCTTTTATTAGCATTTTCCTGACAGTTAATGATGCTGAAAATTTTTGAATGTTCATTGGCCATTTGGTTTGGGGAAGTGTCTATTCATGTCATTTGCCCTCTTTCAAAATTTTGAGTTTAGCACAAGTCATAGTTGGTTTTTGCAGAACATCTTCCTGCCATGAATTCTGTCATGAGTCGAGTCACTCTCCCCCCACATAAAGCCTACTTCCTCTAGTTAATTATTTGTCTTGTTGGTATTTTCAAACCATTAAAGGAAAACGTATTCTTGCTTCCCACTGTCAAAACAGAAGCAATGAAAGAAAACTACTCCGTCCTTTCCTACTTACACCACAGTGCAATGTCACTTCTCTGCTGTATTATGTGAAAGACAGACTATACCGTGACATTCACTGTCTCAGAAGTGACTTTCTTTCCCATGCCTTGCTATGTGGCTTCCGATTTTGCTTCTTTCATGAAATGCCCTGTGCGGCATTGTCTGTAGGGCTGCGTTTATTCATATAAATGTCCCACTGCATCTTTTTCTGCATGTGGTATTCAAGCTTGAAAGCAAAGTTTTATCCTGAACTGCACGGTTGGCTATTATTATTATTATTATTATTATTATTATTATTATTATTAGAGCTGTTGTCTTGGCATGTCACTAAGTTGTCCTGACTGGGTTCCAGCTCGTGGTCTTCCTGCCTCGTCCTCCCAGTGTGGAATGACAAGATATGCAACACCACCTCTGACCCCTTGCATTTACTTCAGCCATTCTTATTTCTGGGTTCCTCTAAAGCATGCCTTATTCCCCCCTTTAGACGTAATAGCTATGACAGCTGTGTGCTAGTGCCCCCACTCATTTGTCTGCCTCGCTACAGCCTCTCGTGCTACTTTCACTTCTGTGTAAGTTGCTACCATTACAGTTCAAGTGTGTGAGACTCCGAGAGCCCGTTTAAGTTTCCTACATAACATGGGATGGCACAGATCTGAAAGTGGTCCACAGCTGCTTTGCTCCAAAGCATAGGCTTTGTCACCTTTTCTCTTTTGCTTTGTCATACCATATCCTATGGGCTGCTATGGCAGTATTGCTTATTTCTCTCTAATAGATTCTATTCCTTGAAAACTTCCTTCTCTGTTACATCAGTGACCTTCATGATGCAGAGAGCTTCAAAGCCAAGCATCACCATCTCACCTCTGATTTTGGATTAAATTTGCTATGCATCTTTTCCTTCCTCTTATAGATTCCTACTCTTCCTTGCCTTAATTCCTTCCCATTGTCACATGTCCCCAACACTCCCAATTAATCACTCTTGAAACCTGCGCATTCTGAGCCCACTACTTCTTGGTTGTCTGGTGAGAGTTGTACCTTGAGCCTGTTTCTCTTAAAAGATGTCACTTAGGTTCTTCTGATGCTATGAGGTGGGTCAGGACCTCTCTGTGTTGGCTCAGGTTGGATTGCTTGTGCCCACTTGGAGTGTTCCTTAGGATGTTAAGCAAATCTTCCTAAGGTGTGGCTTTCTCCATGACGTTTTCTTCCTCGTGAAATTTCACAACACTTAGGGTGCAGTCTTAACCTTAGCCAAACTCCGTCCAAAACCTCCTCCTACTAAGTGATCTGTGTTCATACAGGATTAAAGAAACTGCCATGATTCATCCACTCTGAAACCTTTATTTGTGCTTTTGGGAGTCAAATGCATTTACTTTCCACAACTTATTATATTATATAGTAAATATTATTTGTAGACTTTATTAGATTATAAATGACTTGTTATAAAAAGCTGCATCATAAATGCACAGTTTACTATGTTTGCTTTAAACAGAAGCTATGCTATATTTTAAAACTTCATTCATGCACAAACACACACATGTGTGTGTATTTGCACCCTATAGAGGACATACACAGTATACGTAGTGCGTATGATCTATCGTTTATCAATTATATAAAATCCAAATAGCTTTGTTTAGATTTGAGAGCATTTTAAAATTCACATTAATTTATTTATATCTAGTTGACTCAATTGTGAATGTCCCATTCATCTGTTTTATACTTTTTGATAATTTTTCTGAAGCCATGCTTGTTTTTCACTAAAAAGCATGCTTTTTCTGTGTTTCTAAGTTTTGGAGCATAGCATATGCATAATTAGAATACAACAGACAGTGTGAAAGTACAAGCAAATGAAAATGAACTGTTAAGCAAAGAAGCAAAGGTCTATTGTTTGAAGAAGGTGCTTTTAAATTTTTTTCTGGGCATACATTTTGAATTAAATTCATTATGTTTCTTTTGCATTTTCTGTTTATTATTCTTAATTTCACTTATTTATGTATTTGGCACAGGGCCTCACTGTACAGCTTGGACTTGTAATGATCCTCTTATTTTCAGCCTCCCCAGTGCTGGTCTCACAGCTGTGTGCTACCATATCCAGACTTGTGGCTGGCAAGGGTGCCCAGGGGCGGGGCTGACAGGGCATGTGGTGCAGGAGATCAAACCTGGTCCCTGAGCTTGCCTAAATAGGCACCTACTCTGCTGAGCTATCTCACTAGCCCTTATAATATAAAAGATGGCATTGAGGTGGAGACAATAATAGCAGAGGATTGATGGGAGGGGAAGGGCGTGGGGAAAAAGAAAAGAGCAGTCAATATTTATAAAGATGCAGCTTTCCTCTGATGAATATTAACTGTGTTTATGTCTACATTGTACCAATATACTTAATTTTAAAAACCAAAAAGAAAAACAAAAGAACTCTCATCCAATATTGACAAGGAAAGAAAATGACTAGAACTGAACACAAAGAAAGAGAAATAATGATAGGAAATCCATGGCATTTTAAGAATAATAGAAGGGATATGTTACCAACCTTATGACTACCAGAGAGGCCAGCGGTACAGATCTTACACATATGAGCCAGAAAACAAGGTCATAGAAGCCTAGCACGCTCACCTTTTCTCCTCTGTGCCTTTCTACATGTTGCAATCGCATAATGGAACTGAACGACAGTATCTAACCGTGACACATGTCTTTTCCAGGCTGAGACAGTCAAACCCTCTTACAACTCTTTAGTACTGATTTCCTCTTCTCCGCGGACTAAGACAGTGACATTTTCCAGGATGTGGAGCTACAGTTGTGGTTCCTCTGTTGGTCCGAGCCTCTTAGAAACTGTAGGAAGCACAGATCTCCATTACCACTCGACATGATCATCACGTGTGCATATCCTCTAAGCAAAAATAAATGTTTGTTTTGATAAAACTCTTGATGATAACCTGTCAGTTACCTGTCAGTGTAATATAGCATTGTTATGCTGATGGGTACAACTGCCAATGCCAATTTTAAATGGCGCCTTTATTTCAGAGCATGGTGTTTTGAAGCTAATACTGTCCATTTGCCAGGGTCCCATGTATAATTTCTCACTGGAATAATAGGTCTTGGCACAAAAGACACCATTCAGAAAGTAATTTTCACATTAAGCCAATCTCCAAAAATGAAATTTACCTATTTGAATACTTCAAATAGTCTACTAATTTTATAGGTTTGTACATCAGTGTTTTAATGCTAAGACTCAGAACCACAGCACAGAGCCACACAAAGCAATTAGTTGTATATTCTTCCTTGTTATCTGTCATATTTCTATGGGAAGAAAACACATCAAAAATAATTTCAAATAGACTGTGGCAGTTTATTTGGTAAATGCCTCAGAAGCCCAGTACCTATTTGACTCAGAACTAAAACAATATAAAATGCTAAGAGACATAGCTTCATAGATGCATCTACAAAGTTAAGGCAATCCTTTGAAGAGATAGATGGAATGCCTTCTGATCTCCTTATAAATGTTCCACAAGGCTTTTTGTGGTCCACATAAGCTTTTTGTGGTCCACACAGGCTTTTTGCAGTCCACACACTCCTTAAAAATTTTGACATGTACATGCTGCTGTAGGCTTCTTTCTTCCAGGGAGCAGCAGGGCATCTGAGGTGGTTTTGTAAGGTAGGTTGATAAGCCCTCGCACCATCGGATGGAAAGGCCAGGCAGGTGTCACTGTCCACTTTGGACCAGAAAGAAGTGCACAGACAAACACACATGCAAATGTGTCCATCTGGCCCTTAAATGTACTGCCTTAGCCTTCAAGAATCTGGGGTACATGACAGCTTTTTACCCTGGTGGCTGTGCTTGTCACATTCATGCTCTGAGCCTGGTGCAAGCTGAGCTCCAAGTTTGTGAAGCTCTGCTCCTTCCTGTAGCTTCCTAAGCATTTCCTTTTCAGGTCTCAGTAACCCAAGATCAGTTTCTGTTGTTTGAGAACAAGAACAGTGATTAATAGCCATGCAAATTCGTTTTTGCAGAAGCTTAAAAATGTATCCCCCACATACTTGTATATGGATATGTATTGACAAAACCTTCCACAAAAGTGAAATATATTGCATTTTTACCCTGCTATAAGTCTTGGGAAAGATCTGAAAAGCCTCATAATCACCTAGCAGATGCTATTGAATTATACAGAAATACTTTGTAAACATAGCAGGACCAAGTGCAGCCTGTTCTTTGGTTCTTAAGTGAAGTCAGTCCATTGAATTTCAATGAATGTTTTATTTCAGATACTTTTCATCTTAGGTATGTGCATTCATTTCAATGAATAACTCACATATTTTAGAACTTACATTGGAAAAAATATAGAAATAGAATTGAACTTATTCTATAGAAATGAAAGTAGCTGTAGGCTTTATCTTCTGAGTCCATAAATAGAATTGCTGTAAGTATTACAATAAGGAATTTTTAGGGTTGAGAAAGAGGCAAGTATGATCTATAGACCATATATCACAGTATTGAAATAGAATGAATGTTATTACCTATTGTTAAGAAAGCAGAATTGATACATTCATAAAATAAAAATTCAAGCAGTATTTCATACAGTTTCTGGTTAATGATGACTAATTTTGAATTATTTTTTGCCATTTCCTTTGACATTCCCCTATCTTACCTAAAGAAGAGTATATTTTATTTATTTATTTTTTTTTTATTTTATTTTATTTTGGAAAGAAAAGGTTTATTTAGCTCACAGTTACTGGAGGTTTCTGTCCATATTCAGTTGGCTCCAAGGCAGAGAAGCACATGGCAGAAATCAACCTTTCATGGCTGTGGGCAAGAGCCTTTTTTTTATTTTAAAGAGAAAAAAAAATACCCCAAATGAATTACAGTAACAAAGACAAACATAAAGCAACCTAAAACAATGAAAATGAAGGGCTGACCAGATAGCTCAGTGGATTAAGCCACCTACTTAGGCAGATGCAGAGACTGGGTTTGATCCCTGGTTTTCCTGCTGGTCCTGGCTCTGGGGTGTGCTGAGATGGTGATTGAGACTACGTGTGATGATGTGCGCCTGTAATCCCAGTGCTTGGGAGGCTGAAAACAGGAAGATCACTACGAGTCCGATTTGTGTAGTGAGACCCTGTACACCCTGTACTAAGTACATAAAAAAAAAAAAAAAAACAATAAAAATGGCACAGAATTTCAAAATAAGAATAGAAAGCTAGGATTGATGACATAGCTCAGTGATCTGAAACACCTGCTTAGGCAAACATAGGCAAGCTGAAACACCTGCTTAGGCAAACATAGGCAAGCACAGAGACTGTGCTTTGATCCCTGGCACCATATGCTGTGTCTGCCTGGCCCCAGGGGTTGGCTAAGCTGGCCACAAGAAGAAAAAAAGAAAAGAACAAAAAAAGCAAAGAAGACTGACAGTGGATGCTATATGATATATTGCTATCATCAAATTTGTTGTTCAGACTCAGATAGAGGCATGCAAGACTGATCAAACAATTAAGCATTAACTGTTCCTTTCAATAACCCTTAATATTTCTTGTACTTTGTTTTTAAATTTATTTTAAAAAGAGTATAAAATAATACATAAGACATCAGAAGTACACTTTTAAAAAAACAGGATAAAGGATATTCAGTGGTGGTTGTTATACTGCACATTGCTGTCTTCTATGCAGTTATTCAGATTATAGAGGTTAGCCTATAAAATTGCAAAAGTAAAAATCTGAAACATTACCTGCTACCTTCAAGCACTGATAGAAATTAGTAGAAACTTCTACAAAACACTGTACATGGTTTCAAGGTAAATCTTAAGGGGATTTGACTGACCTTGTCAGATACAAAAAGTACATGTTTTGTTATACAGGTCTTACTTTAATTTGCCCTTAACCATCCAGCAGAAACATTTAACCAGGAGGCATAAGACGTAAAGCCAGATTATTATACTGAGCTATAAAGGGCTCAAGTCAACAGCTTCTGACATTGCCAGTTCTGTCAATAGCCCACTACTATTATGGAATATTGCGCTACAATTACAAGTACTTTCTCTTACTTCAGTGAGAAGATATATTTGTATCAATTGTGTCTAGAAAATTTATCACGTCTGCATCTTATATTCTGAACAACTACTGTGAAGACAACAATATGCATTGTATCAATTATTGTGGCTGTCCTACTCATGTGTTTTGAAACTGTCTTAATGTTATTACTTTTTTTTTTTTTGTCTTTTTGAGACAGGGTCTCACTATGCAGTTGAGGCTGGCCTTGAGCTCAATTTTGTAGCTCAGGCTGGTCTCGAACTCGCACCAATCCTCCTGCCTCAGCCTCCCAAGTGCTGGGATTACAGGCGTGCGCCACCACGCCCAGCTAATGTTATTATTAAAAGTAATTTTAAAATATTAGCAGTGCCATCATCTTAGCTATCTTGTGTGTATACTGACATTTTTATTTTTACCATGAAAGGTACAGTTTAGAAAGAGAGAAAATCACGGTTGTCTCTTCAGTGCTGTGTTATCATGGTTCTGAGCACCAATTTCCATCACACTTGAGGGTAGAAAGAAGATATGAGGAATTAATCTGACATTTTACTAAGTACCTGATCACAGTAATTCAGATGACTGATGAGGGAATTTCAGATTAATTTCCTGATGTGAGTCTCTGGGAGCCTGGACCTGATGGATGCTAATGACCTATCATCTTCATGCAGCTCTGTCCCCTGAGAGCTCAGTGCAGAGAAGTTCAGGAGTCCTTTACGAATAAGGAGTGTGTGACAGCCTGCCTGAGCGGGCCAGGTACACAACGCGGACCTCTGCTCTCAGGAGTGGCGCGTTCTCCCATATCTCTCCAATCAGATGCACGTTCTATAGGCCAGGAAAAACTGTCCACCCTTCACCTCTAGATGCCCATTGATGTTCCCAGAAAGTAACAGAAAAACTCCTTCTGCTCCATCTTCTCCATCTCAAGGTGTGATGATCATCATAGCTGTGTTCCTGTGTCGAAATAAGCAGAGTTAAGAAGCCATTAGACTACTTGTGTCCTTTTGGCTTTGTAATCTTTTGCAAGCTGAACTGACACGGCTCATGGCTATGTGTCATATGCCATAAACAGATCACTCTCATCTTTCCATTAAAATGTAATTTCTCATAACTGACTGATTTCCCCCCCTCTTGGAAAAGATTCAGGTTCTTTATATTATACTGTAAGCGTTTTCTTTCTTTCTTTCTTTCTTTCTTTCTTTCTTTCTTTCTTTCTTTCTTTCCTTCCTTCCTTCTGTCTTTTTTGAGACAGGGTCTTGCTATGCAGTTCAGGCTGGCCTTGAGCTCCCTTTTGTAGCCCAGGCTGGTCTTGAACTTGCACCGATCCTCCTGCCTCAGCCTCCCAAGTACTGGGACTACAGGCATGTACCACCACGCCTTTCTTTCTTTCTTTCTTTCTTTCTTTCTTTCTTTCTTTCTTTCTCTCTTTCTATCTCCTCTGGATATACTGTTCTTCAGTGAATGCTCCATTCATTGAAGTTAGTGAGGAATTTGGAGAAATAAATTATAGCATACACAGCACCATATTTATCCTCAGGTTGGTTAAAATTATCAATTCTGTCTCAGTTACTCTTCTCTCATTGCTGGGACAAATACTCAACACCCAAAATGAAGGAAGAAAAGCTTTATTTAACTCACAGTCACTGGAGGTCTCAGTTCATACCCGGCTGGCTCCAAGGCAGAGAGGCACACAGCAGAGGGCATCTTTTCATGGCAGCCACAAAGAGCAAAAGAGCAATGGGAGGAGTAGCAGCACCAATGGCTACAGAGAGCAAGCCTGTCTCCCTTATGGTGCATTCAGGCCATCTGCCCCAGGCTGGTTATAGTATATATAATCCCAGCAGCATTACACCCATAATCCTAGAAGTACTCACACCCAGAGTTGCAGTAGATCATTAGTTAATCACAAACTCTAGAAGCCCACCCCATGAGTGTGTGAGGCTTTGGGGGGACAACTACACATAAATCATAACAAGTTCCTTGCATGTTTTGCTATTGACCTTGTTTTTCTAATATTCATCTTTGTAGATATCTGCTATACTTTTTATAATTTTTCATAATTTTCTATATTTCTATTTCTACTTAATACAGTAGCCTTATTTTTTTTTTTATTTATTTATTGCCGTACTGGGGATTGAACTCAGGACCCTATGCTTGCCACACAAGCATATATTCTACTGAGCTATTTCCCCAGCCCCCATTTTTTATGTTTCAGAAGTGTCCTGAAAGAATATTCAAATAAATAATCACCTATCATGTATTTGATAACATTTCATGATGTTTCTGTAACTATTAGTAATGAACTTTTGTTCAACGTGTTTATAAGTATTCCTTTTTTTTTTTTTTTTTTTTTTTTTTTTTTTTTTTTTTTTTTTTTTTTTTTTTTTTTTTTTTTTTTTTTTTTTTTTTTTTTTTTTTGTATAGTGTCTCACTACACTGGTTCAACTTGTAGGTTGTTTTCAGCCTCCCCAGAGCTGGGAATATAAGTGTGTGTCCCCACGCCTGGACGCAGTTGCATGCTCAGTGTGCCAGAGGGCATGGCCAGTGTAGCCTGTGGTACTAGAGATCATATCCCTCTCCCTGAGTTTGCCTGAATAAGTGCTTAATCTGTTGAGCTATCTCTCCAGCCCTCACAATTATTTTTTTCAGGCCAATATCATGTCTATAAAAGGTGGAAAATTATCAAGTATATACTTGCAAATATTCATGAGCACGCATTAGAAATTTCTGTTTCATTTTTGTTGAGATAGGATCTTACTATGTAGCTCCAGGTGGCCTTGAACACCCTACATAACCCAGACTGGCCTTGAACTCCTGGCCATCCTCCTGTCTCAGCCTCGTGGGTTCTGTAACCGCAGGTGCACATCACCACCCTCAATGAACATGAAACAGACTTCCATGAAACATAATATTGTTTTCTCACTAGAAATTGCTACTCACTGGGTACAGTCCCTTATGAGTTTTCCAGAATTTGCATTGCCTTAGTATTATTTGATTTAGTTTAGTTGATATCATCTTAATTTTCTGGACATTTCTCTCTATTTTCTGTTAGGTTGTTTTCATTGCTGTGAATGAAATAGTAGGCATGCGCAGTTGAGGGGAGGCAGGGTGGGTTAAAGTCATGTTCTCAGAGGTTTCAGTCTGTGACAGCCAGGCTCCCATAGGCATCTCATGTAGCAGCATGAGGGGGAACAGCTCTTCCTGCACCTGCACAGACTTCCTGATCAACAGACTGAGCCGCAGGGGAGCATAGCAACGTTACAACCCACTCTCCTCACCAGAATTCTGATTAACCAGTGGTGCTGCAGGGAGGAACTTGTCCAGTGTGTTTTCCCATCATCGGGGATGCTCTTTCATTTCAAGACCAACAAAGCTGAAAGGTGTTCTCAATACAGCAGATATTTCCGTTAAGGAAGACGGCAACCACAAGTCAGCGTTCTCCAGTCCTTGTGCCTTCCTGGCTTCTCCAGTAGGATTGCAGTTGGAGTCAAGGGTTTCAGAAGCCTGGTGGACTCCTCGGCCATGTCTCCACTAGGGGGCAGTTTGTTGGTGTTGTCATTGTACAGCTGAACACGCTGCTGTCATGGCCATCCATTCCCTCTTATAACTTTGATTCCTTCACTGCAGCCAGAGGCAAGTGACTCCATGATAGCTACAACTCACGTACAGAAGGTCAGAATATTAGCTTATTATTTCAGCGAATATCATAATAGCTATTGTCTATTGACTGAAATTATAAGGTTTTTCAATGTGTACAGACTTTCTCCAGGGAAATCAGAGAATAATATTCGTTTCTTTTGCATACAAAACACTGAAATACTTGGCTCTATCAACTTGTTTCATCAAATTGATGAGCCAGATAGTAACTCTGCTACCACTGTTCTTTCCTCTGATGCTATTTCTTCCACAACTATAACTCCTCTGTCTGCTATGACAACTACAGTTACCACTGTCTCTGCTATCTATTTTTCTTATATTGATATGCATTCATATAATCTTTGTGCTCCCCTTCTAAGTTTTTTTTTTTTTTTTTTTTTTTTTCTGAAGGAACTTGATTTGTCTGCTGAGTTTGGAGGGAAAAGAAATCACAATTTTATATCAACCCTTTCCTGTCTTCTCTTTCACTGCGAAAGAGAAAGGAAATAGTGGCTTAGTGTTTCATAATATAATTCTTAGAGACATGAGGTTTTGTTATCCAGAGAGGGATTCCTGGGTCCGCTGGTATTGGTTAAAAAACTCTATGTAAATCTAGGGCTGAGCCTACATCTCTGTAGCAATGAGGTCTAATACCTCAGCCTCAATTTTATTCTTATTCTCATCAAGTCAGTTACTTACATTTACTTTAACCTGCCTTATTTCTAATTCCTTTTTAGAATCTTCCCAAAAGATTCATATTATTTGGTTTCCACCACATTTCATGGGATATTTACTAAATCATAAAATTCTTTTTATACACAAGGAGTCTATGCTGATGATTTTCATTGTATAATTGTGAACACAGACAACTTGAGAAATTAAATCTATCAATGGTCTCCTTGCCTGTACCAACTACCTACCTCTATACAACAAATGTCTATAAGACTTTGGGCTTAATGTGCCAATTTATTGATGCACACAGATTGTGTGTCAGGGACATGAACTGACTCTGAGTGCTCTTTATCAGTGTTTCTCCAAAGCCTGTAAGCTCTGTGGCTAAAGATTGTGGCTCCAGGGCTCTGGTCTCACTTGAATGTCCCATGAAGAAGAATCTGCTATTAAGCTTATTGAGCAGCTCTCAGCAATGTTTGGCTCTCTCACACTGCTGAGGTTGGAAGTGTATTGCTGTTCTTTGTAACGCAGACGATTCTATGACCATTTGCTTAGCAAATCCAACAAGCTGAGAAGGCAACAGCTTAGAAGGCAGTTACAAGCGTCTGTGTTATAATTGCGGAAGTGGCATTCTATTACCCTTGCTGTATTGCCATGGTAAGATTCCAGTTACTATGTCCAGCCCACATTCCAGAGGGGAGGGCAACACTGCATGGCCAACAGGAGATGAGAATCTTTAGACTATTTCGGTCAGTATCTACAAATATATAGGAAATTGTCAGATTGGCTTTCAGCTCCAGAGCTGAATGAGGAAGGGTCCAGAGGGCATCTGCACAATGGAAACTGAGAGATTCAGTCCAAGGTCCGGTGTCCCATGGGAGTTTGTATCAGGAGGTTGAGGGGTCTGGGATGGAAGCCTGAGGAGTCTTCCAGAAGCTAGAGTCTGGATTGGAGTCAGGAGAGAACCTCTGAGGTGAAGGTACCGACTGGAGCTCCTCCAGAAAACAGAAACAGATGTGTCTTTCCTGTCTTCCTCTACTAACCAGTAGACCAGCTGGCAGAGGGTGAGTCTTCTCACCCCAGTGTATGCAATAGCTGAGCCTATTTAGTTAAGCTTCTCGTATCTAAGCTTCCCAAGTTGACACAATCACTCAATCATCATGAGATCTTATAGAAGTCTGGCTATCACTGAGCAATTAAGTTGAAGAGTCAAATTTTGAACTGGAGAATTCTGACTGTGGGGACTATTTTCTTAGTCCTGTCATTAGTTAAGAGCAGTTTCTGACCACAACAGGGCTAGAGTTCACCTGATCCTTGACCTGTGATCCTTGCATTCTGTCTATTTCTAAGAAACCAACATCTTAAAAATAGAGAAAGGGAATGTTCTTTAGTAGAATTGAACTAATTTTTAGATTATACAGAATGTCTCACTTGGGCATCGTGTTCAGGTGATCTTAACATCTGTTAGAAGGTACAACGTGCACTTTTGAATATATTAACTCCCAAAGATATTATTCCAGGTTTATAGAGTCTCTTCAAATATCTTATTTGAAACACAAATTATCTCCTGAGCACAGCATTTTTCTAATGTTAAATGTTTATTTTGTATACTAAAGAAGTGATTCTAGATTAAAGATAGTACTTAAAATAAATGTTTACTAACATGATATAATATATGTATGCATATATATATATATATATATATATATATATATATATATATATATATTAAAGCAAATGTAAAGGTTTGAATTTTCACATTATTTTCCAAATTATCATAGTGTTTCTGAGTGTCTGTACGGGTATCTGAGCTGTTCCTGTTTATAGCACTAGAGGCCTGAGGTAATCTGTACCTCTTAACACTGCTCTCTAGAATGCTCCATTCTTGGGAAAACTTAGTTCTCTTCCCGTCTTGCAAGATGGTGGATGAGAAAACTGAGAAGCTAGACAATAAAGAGAAGAAACTCAAAGCCAAGAAGGCTTCTTCCAGTGGTGCTGGTAAAAAGGGTAAGGTGAAGAAAACAAAAAACGTCTAAGAAGGGGCAGCCCTACGTCAGCCGAAATACTGTCCTGTTAGAGGAGTTGGCGGATACTCCTGATCTGCCATGTGTTCCAGATAGGCTTTGTACAAGAGAAAGTACACAGATGCTAAATCAAAGGCTGAGAAGAAAATGGAGAAAGTTCTTGCTACAATCACAAAACCATTTGGTAGAGACAAGAACGGAGGTACCAAGTAATTAAGCTTCAAAAAATGCCTGGATGCTACCCTACTGAAGATGGGCCCCGAAAGCTCTTGAGCCACAGGAAGAAACCCTTCAGTCAGCATGTGAGGAAACTTCAAGCTAGCATCACTCCCGATGCCATCTTGATCATCCTCACCAGGCATCACAGACGCAAGAGAGTGGCCTTCCTGAAGCAGTTGGCCAGTGGCTTGCTGCATGTGACTGGGTCTCTCAGCCTTAATCATGTTCCTCTATGAAGAACGCACCAGAGATTTGTCATTATCACCTCACAAAAATTGATGTTAGCCAAGTTAAAGTCCCCAAACATCTAATTGATGCTTACTTCAAAAAGAAGCTGCAGAAACCCAGACACCAGGAGGGTGAGATCTTTGACACCAAGAAAGATAGAGACCAGATTTCAGAGCAGTGCAAGGTGGATCAGAAAGTGGTGGACTCACAGATTTTAGCAAAAGTCGAAGCTGTTCTTGGGCTCCAGAGCTACCTGTGATCCGTTTTTGTTCTGACAAATGGAATTTATCCTCACAAATTAGAGTTCTAAATTTCTTACTAAAAGCCTAATTAAAAAACTGATATATTTTCTAAAATATATAAGATATATAAAATGGTCTATTCTCCATGCTTATTTTTTACATACAATATCAAAATCATTGACATACTCCTGCAATTATCAGAGACATATTCTAGAGGTATCAGAAATTTACTAGGAATATGAATAATATGTTTTGTACTGAACTAAATTACAGTGTTTTAGATGATATCTCCACTTTCCAATCATTTCGGTAGGAAGATGCTTCAAATATTTCAAGTTTAGGATTTTCTGATCCTGTCTCTCGAGTTCTTCTTCAAGTAGGTATCGATTTATACATAAACACTTAACTACACTGGTGGAGTGCCTATTTATAAAATCTTGCAGTAGTTTGCTATAACACAAAGTATTATCACTTAATCTGTGTGTCTATAAATGCAAATTGTTGCCCTTCACACATCTGAAAGCAGAGTTAGTCTGTTAGGAACAAGCTCTGAAACACTATGATGTTATAGTTCCTCAGCAAATATTAGCAGGTCAATTGCAATTACTCCTTGAGTTTAAAAGTCTTCAGTTGTCCAAAATTTTGGAGTAACCACTCTGGAACTTGTGGTGTTTCATAATGAGCACTCAGATTATTTAAACATCTTTCATTTTAAGAAAAAGTTGCTATTCTATCTTTGAGCTTTCTCGGCTTTCAAATTTTGCTTTGTGATAGTCACTAAATTATGTAATATTTGAATGGAGAAATATATCTACCCTTCATAAAATGTTTAAAAATTGATATACATTTCTTGTTTTTTTTTTAAATTGTAGTTCCATATTCTGAGGTATAACTTTGCCCTCAGAGAGGTCTTTATCTAACTCAACAATGATAATTTTTCAGTTAGCCGAGTAAAAATTATCATGGTTTTCTCTGACGAATGGAAGCAGAACATTCAAGCACTTTATTAAGGAGTGCCTACCTAGTGAACACAGAGGGAGGTATCATTGCTGTTGCTTTTTATTTTCCTCAGAGACATACTATTAACAAACGTGGTTATTGAAACGAGTTGAGGAAGATCATCCTTAGCAACTCAAAACGGAAAGTGAGAACTTCAGGATTAAACAATCAAAATCAATTCTGTTAAAATATTACTGTTTAAGCTTTTGAAAACAAATGTGGCTGCATAATTTTTTTGTATTTGTTATGCATCTCAGTTGCATATAGCTTGGGTTCATAGCAATCCTCCTGTCTCAGCTTCCCCAGTGCTGGGATTACAGCCATGCACCTCCATTCCCAGACTTAGTGGACTGCTCAGCACATCTGTGGGCGGGACCAGCTCCACCTATGGTGCTGGGGATCAAACCATGGTCCTTGCACATGCCTAAGCAGGTGTTTAGTCCACTGACCTATCTTGCTGGCCCAATACTTTCATAAGTGTTAGTGAAATTACATTGAACATAATCTTGTTTTGGAAATGGATCAATATCCACATAAAATTTGGAATTAATATAACCACACATGTTGTGGAAATAACCTAAAGAAAATGTGTTTCTCAATTCAGTCCAACAAAACATTTAATTTGGGTCATGAGAACACTATGTTCTTTATACATTGATCATTTATGGCATGTAACCAAAGTGCTATATTCAGAACCTGCAGACTGTTAATGAAAACCTGTTAAGGAAACAGTTAGCAAAAATGCTTCTTCCTGTACCGTAATACCAACCATATCCTGGCCTGAATTTTAGCATGTTTGTGGGCTTAAAGATTTTTGTTTATTGGTTTTTGATTCATTATTTTTATTTATGTGCTTTTATTTGTTAGTTGAACATATAAATATCAGGTAACATTCTACGTGGAAATATATAGGACCAACATATGGTGAAAGAAAGTTTTTTTTCAATTTTTATTTATTTATTTTTTATTTTTTATGTTCAACTACGTATTTATTTTTTTCAATTTTTTTATTGTTTAAATTTAACAATGGTTATGTTACATATTTTCATCATCAGATCAGTTTAGATTAATACATATAGGTAACATATAGGTATATAAGATTGATCAAGCAAACATTAACCTTTCTAAATCCACATTACTTTTTTTTTTTCCCCCTTCTTTTCTTTGAAAGTTGACATATTGCATATTGTCCTCACAATCATTCTATAGAGTACAGTGTGTGGGCATGACCCACCTCCCTATTGATGTTGCATAGAAAAAAGAAAGAAAGAAAAAAAAAAGGAAAGAATATACTTCTCTTTGGACTAAGAGGAATCTGATACATACACAGTCAAAGGTTTTGCAATTTCAGTGTGCCACCAGTGAAGCTTGTGATGTTGGAGGCTATTGAATCTAAGCCTCCTAAAGCTCATCTCACCAATCTAGCTCTGCGTTCCATG
>PVJA010005789.1:51960-77155 GCA_004027025.1 Myocastor coypus | reverse complement strand
ATATATATATATATATATATATATATATATATAGTGTGTGTGTGCTTTTCTGATATAACCAATATTTGTAATTTAATTTAATAGATAAATCCTGTGAAGCACATAATGCAGAATCATTATTTCCATTTCTCAGACAAAAAGCACAAAACACAGGGATTTAGATTTACAGCCAAAGACCAATTTTGTGTCTGGGAGCTGGTGTCAGAACAAATTCAGACATCTTTTTCCACAGTAGTTAGTATTAATTAGCTCCAACACAGTAATTAGAGCTAAACTGTATTCTCTTTTTGAAAGATTTTATTCATTTTTAATGGTTATTTACTTATTTATTTACTTTTTTGTGTTATTTTGTTTGTTTGTTTGTTTGTTTGGTTTGGTTTGTTTTTTTCAGTACTAGAGACTGAACTCAGGACCTGGGCATGCTAGGCAGGCACGTATGGTGCTGAGTTATGTCCCTAACTCCCTTATTTGCTTTTTGAAGCAGGGTTTCACTATGCTATTTACGTTGGCCTTGAGCACAATTTATAGCCCACGGTGCCCTCAAGCTCACAGCAGTTTTCCTGTGTCAGCCTGTCCAGCGCTGGCATTAGAGGCATGTGACCCAACAGGCAACTTATTGTCTTTTATAATATACATCTGAGTAACTCCATTGAAGACAAGAATGCGTGCGCAACATAACGATCACTGTTGAATACCTATCATCGAGTTTTCTTTTTGAAATTGTGTGACTCTTCAAATGTCTCATCTCTTATTTTTCTATTCTTTTTAAGATATTAATGAATATATACCACAATTTAAAATATTAGTTCTGCCAGGCGTGGTAGCGCACACCTGTAATCCCTGCACTGGGGAGGTTGCAGCAGGAGGATCGGTGCGAGTTCGAGACCAGCCTGGGCTACAAAAGTGAGCTCAAGGCCAGCCAGAACTGCATAGTGAGATCCTGTCTCAAAAAGACAAAATAAAATAAAATATTAGTGCTAAGAATGCATGTTAGGTTAGTTTAAAAATTTGTAACAAGTACATTTGGATAAATCAAATAAAGTAAGCATGAGGAAAGTTTAAAGCACTGATTGCCCACATTACTTATAAAAGTGCCATGCTAAATGCTCTATTTTGAAAACCTGAAACCCTGCTTACCTAACCCTAACACTGATCCACAGTGGGCAACAAGTGTTGTTTCCCAGCAACCTTGGAAAACCAGTTGATAGCTCTTCCCACTGTAAAATAAGCAGCCCTGCTGTGGAATAGTATTCTCAAACTTGTGCTGACAGCCTATGGCTAGAATCACACAGAATGCATGGAGAAATGTGACTCTTAGTATTCTTGTGGTTAAGCCAAGTGCACCTACAAGGAAATTTGAAAAAAAAAAAAAATCAAATTCTTTGACAAGAGATGCTCTTTGCATATAAATTAAAAAAATGGGACTGAAATTATAAAACAATACAATAGCTAGGAAGTATATTTTTAACCTACAAATGTTGCATCTTAATTTCCTATTCAGAGCAATTGTTTATCGGAAAAGTATCAGGGCTGATGAAGGCAAAGGGCTGCTGTAGCAGTGCTCAGGTCTCAGGATTTAGCGTCTGTAAAATGTGGCGTCATATTGAATCTTCTTCTTTTATGCATTTGTATGAATCTAAACGCAGAAATCTACCTGAGCTCTATTTTCCGGTGTTGTTTTTCATTTTTTATTACTTTTAATGAGAAATAACTGTGAGTTTCACAACACGTTAGTAGGACAGCCATAATAATCAAAACAATGCATATTGTTGTCTTCATAGTAGTTGTTCTGAATACAAAATGCAGGCACAATAATTTTTTTTCTGAACAATATTGGTACAAATATTTCTTCTCCTCCAACTAACATAAAGTAGCTGTACATATAGTCTAATATTCCATAGTAGAAGTGAGTTATTTTGATTGATTGATTGATTAATTGACTTTAAATTCATTTGTAACCATCCCACTAACGTGACCTGAAACTATAGTTTCCTGTTATTTCGAGTAAAACTCTACCATATAGGCTAGCAATAAATAGGATGCAAGATGCATTTATAAATTCTCAGCATTTTAGTGAATAGGAAATAAAATCATCTATAAATTATAGAGATTCTGAATAAATAGTATTTAAGATATCAATTGAAATTAAAGGGTAGCAATTTAAATTCAAACTCTAGGCCAGTGAAATAGCTAAGCAGACTAAGTGCTTGCTTAGGCAAACACAGAAACCAGGATTAGATTACCCAATATCCCATGCTATGTTGGCCCTGCCCTTGAGTGCGCTGAGCCAATCAAGTCCAGGCATGGTGGCAAATGCCTGCAATCCCAATGCTGGGGAGGCTGAAAACAGGAGGATCACTACCAGTCTGAGTTGTACAATGTGACCCTCCTCCAAATACATAAAAATAAATAAGTAAATAATTCAAACTCTACACTTTTAGAGTATAAGTACAAGAATGTTAAAATCTCTCCTCTCTTTGACTCGATGTCTCATGTGTAAAATAAAGAAACATTGCAAACCATGAAATTTTATTAAGGGTTAAAGGAGGCTTGAATATTTGAGCAATTCTAGGAACATGTTAAGCCCTCAGAAAACATATACTTATTTGAAATAAAATAGCTCAGTTTTTACTCCAATTAAAAATTATTATTTCTGGTATGGCCAAATAGCTCAGCAAATTAAAGTGCCTGCCAGCAGGCACAAGGGTCAGGCATCCATCTCTGGGCCTGCCATGTTGCCCCACCACTGGGGCAAGCTGAGGGGCAACTAAGACTGGGTGTGGTGGTCTGTGTTTGTACTCCCAGCTCTTGGGAGGCTATAACCAGGCAGGTCACAATGAGTCCAATCGAGTACTGAGACCCTGAACACCCTGTAGTTCCTCCCTTAAAATACGAAAAAGAATAAAAATAATAAATAAAATAATAATTTCTATTTTCCATTTAATAAAGCAATAAATAAAAATATTGTTTTTGAATCATTTGTAGAATAATATATAATATGCAATATAATATATAATATTATATATTTGCTGTATAATTAATACTTTAATCATTTGAATGGAAATGATAACAAACAAAACCTAAATTAAATAGATATTTCAGTTCTATACAGCATCAATATAATACACTTGCATATCTGTGTATAAAATTAAGATCAAAAGGAAATAATATAATTCTTTAAATTTTAAACACAGAGAAATGGCCAACTGCCATATAACTATTTTCTTTTAGTCCAACAGCCAGTGTTGGTAAAATACCATTGCTTTGAAACCTCTTACTCAAAAATATAAACTATTTTCTTATAGGACTTGAAATCAGAACCATATAATCCCTGAGGTTGATTTATCTTATTCCAAAAACCCTTTTATAACAGTAAACAGTATATATTCACAGAGGAAATGATCATTTGTATAATCTTGTAGCAAACAGTTTGCCTGGTACTAGTTCAGTTAACATGAGCTGTCTACCATACACTAATTCCTAGTAGACACTATACACTCAACTAATTGTTGATGGAATGAATGACTATTTGTAGTAAGAGATGCAGCAACGATGATTATATTAATCTTTTATTCAATGATTGCTTCTTGTGAAGTCACCTTGATAACACGATATTATTTCAGTTTTACACAAAACTTAGTGCAGACCAGGGAGCTTAAAGTGAAAAAGAATTTACAATACATAAGGGATCTGTTTTTTCATCCCATGATTGAAGAAAACAGAGAGTAAAATGTATACACTTTCTTTAAAAGACATAGTTCAAATAATATGAGCATAACAACAAATAACATGACCACAGAAAGGGCAGACTATGGTAGATATCCCTGTAACCGCATGGAGGAGCCTCATTTGAGGACAGTAGACAACAAAAGACTTAGTAAACTGTCCGGATTGGTGGCCAGATGGCTAACCCAGCTTCCTCTCATTAGGAGGTCATAGTCTCACTTAACCTAGGTCCTATCTTAGTATCAGTAGAGCCAAATGTCTGCAAATGAAAAAAATATATGACAGTAACATATTGTCTTTTTCTGATATCCAACAGGTTATAGTTCAGCCTCATTACTCCTGGCTTGCATCTGAGGTCACTTCTGGCTGAAATTTCTTTTGCCTGCCTAGTAGCTCAGTAAGTTACTCTCCAGCATGGTATCAGCATAACACAAGGAGCTCACAGGAAACATTTACTTAGGTGCAAGGCATGCTGGGCAGTATAATGATACATTTTGAAACACTTTCAGTGGCTGAAATTCAAGGTAAAATTATATGTTTTAATTTGAATGTTTAAGGAAAGCATTCTAATGTTAATAAGACACTCAGAGTACTTAGCAAGCAAAATATTGCAGAATATACAGTGATAAATATTTTTATGATGTGTACATAATATAAGCACAAAAATTAGCATAGAATTGGAGATTCAAATCATCTAATTCAGACTTAGACATGGTAGAAGAATTCTCACAATAAATACTGAATGCTTAATATGACCTTTAAATAATGAGTGGAGGCGAATAGTTTAATGTAAAAAATACAAGGACACTTTTAATGGGAAGAAAAAGCTAGTGTGTAGATCATAAATTGCACAAAACTTATGTCTTCAGGGAAATGGGAGTGTATTCAATATAGTTTATTTTTAAATTTATTTTTCAATATGGTTCAAATTAATGGCAGAGAGACAATTGGGATTGAAATGTACTAAGGATGTATACCAATTCCTATAAAGAATACCGTCATTATATTTTGCAGACCTAAAAAAAATTAAACAATTTTTTAATATAAAACAATTTTAAAACATCTTATTTATTGCTTTACCAATTGAATTATACTGGTATGATACTTTCCAAGCAACAGATGCCTTATTTTTGTTTAAGTTTATTGGCATAAATAGGTGTAGATAATGACCCTGTTCATTCTAGGGAATTTATATCTCTAACATAATGAAACTTAATTCCTCCTTCTCTTTTTCCATTCCCAGCACATCCTTTCAAACTCCTTCCCTCCTCATTTACAAAGCTCAGTCTTTATTTTATTCTTCTTGGTTTTTTTTTTTTCTTTTGCTTTGCAATAGTTGAGATCACGTCAATCTGAGAATTGTAGAGGTTTAACTGAATATCTTAGCCATTCTACATACTAAGGTATAATGGCCCTGGGGTGGCTGATTACATGCTGGGATGTTGAAATGGTTGATTACTTGTGTCAACCTGAGAAGTTTAGTTTAACTAACTACTCAGCAGGAGGCCAGGGTCTTCACTTTGTGAACATGGTGAGCCTGTGGGCACAGAGTTAGGCACGGAGATGTGCACAGGTATGTAGTGAGGGCTACGCCCATGCTAGGGTGATTAGCCCACTTACGATATAAGGCAGGCAAAGAAGCTTGCCCTCCATCATTTGTTCTTGTTGCTTTTGTCTCCTCATTGCCTCAGGCATGCTAGCCTGCCTTGGAACCAGCTGATTATGGACTAAAACCTCCTAAAACTGTGAGGTGAATAAAGCTTTCCTTCCTTAACTTTGTGTGTAATGTGTTTGTTCCAGGAAGAAGAAAAAAGTAACTAAGAAATCCTTCCTACACCCCCCTTCCCCATTCCTATTTTGCCTTTCCTTTTGAACAGTTACTTTCTATTGTACAATATCTATTATACACTTACATTTTTATTTATTCTTCTCAGTTTCCCACACCAGACAGATAATATAATCTTTACTTAGGCATCTGATTTAATTCTTTATTGCTATAGTTTCAAGGTGTATCCATTTAGATAAAATTGTCTCAATGATATCTTTCTTTATGGCTGAGTAATGCTCCACTGTATAAAAATCATTGCATTCTTTTATTTTTATTTATTTTTATTTATTTATATTTTTTTTGGCAGAACTGGGAATTGAACTCAGGCCCTTGGGCTTGCCAGGTTGCATTCTTTTTAAAATCTATTCCTTGGGCAATTGGGTTGCTTTCAAGATTTAGCTATTATGGGAAGACAGTTCAGTGGTTTAAGTGCCTCTGGGAAGCACAAGGGCTGGGGTCTAAACCTGTTACCACATACGATGCTGCCCAAACAGTGTGAGCCAATGAAACTAGACATGGTGGCTTATGCCTGTAATCCCACTTCTGGGGTGACTAAGATAGTAAGGTTACTGTCAGTCTGAGATTCATAGCAAGACTACGCACCAAAATATTTAGCTAGTGTAAACTATGCTGTGATAAACATAGGTATAAATATGATATTGTGATATGATGGTTTATTTTTTTTTTCTGGAAAGACACTCAAATTAGGCATAGTGAGTCAAATATCACTGATGATCCTGGTTTTTTGAGGAATCTCTACACGATTTCCACAATGCATTCAGCATAGACTTTCACCCAGAGTGAAAAAGAGATCTTTTCTCCACATCCCTAGTAGCATTTGTTATTAGTTGTTACCCTGATAATAGCCATTCTTCCTGGAGTGAGGTGGAATCTCAGTATCATTTTAATTTGCATTTCTCAAATAACCAGGGATGTTGAACATGAACCATGTCTATCACAATTCACCAAACGAAAATCAAAATGGATCAAACATTAACACAGAAGCATGAAATCTCCCAAAATATAGGACAATAAAGCTCTGGAAGACATAGATGGAGGCAAACAATTTATGAACAAAACCACAATCACATATGAACTACCAGAAAGAATCAATGGCTAGGATCTTATCTTATTAAAAAGCTTTGGCACTGAAAACTTAATCAACAATGGTGTAAAAAGACAATCCACAGAGTGGAAAAAATCATGCCAGCTGTTGTTGAAACAAAGGATGACTGCCTAGAATATATAAAGAAATAAAAAAAAATCAGACTCTCTTAAATCAAGGACTCAGCTGGGTGTGGTGGCGCACGCCTGTAATCCCAGAACTCGGGAGCCTGAGGTAGGAGGATCAGTGGGAGTTCGAGACGAGCCTGGGCTACAAAAGTGAGCTCAAGGCTAGCCTGAACTGCATAGTGAGACCCTGTCTCAAAAAAAAAAAAACCCACAAAAATTCAAGGACTCAATCCAACATGGGTATCTGAGATAAATACATACTTCTCAGAAGAATAGAAATGGCAAATATATGAAAAGATGTGCAGAAGAATCTCTTCACTGAATAATCAGTCAATGGCTTAAGAACTTATAGAACTATTACATTATCTAACTGGACAGAATAGGAATCCAGAAGATATTTGTGTTACTTTCTTTATTGTCTTAGTTGTTACAAGAGTTGAATTCAGGACCTTAGAACTTCCAGCCAGGGGCTGTGCCACTGAGCTGAATCCCAGCCCTTGTTTTGCTGTGATGTGTCAAATTGACTTGAGTAACAGTTGTCACAAGTTATTAAAGCTCTACGTATTTGTGGATGATTGACATGAAGGTAGCAACATGAGGATGGAAGACTCATCCTGGATGTACATGGCGCCAACCAATCAGCTTCTAGCCAGCACAAAATAGAAAGAGAGATGAAATTTATCCTCACACCGTTTTTCTTTCTGACTCTAACACTCACCATTGCTCTTGTTTCTTTGCACAGGGAATTGCAGGCACGATGCATTCTGTTATGTAGGTGAAAACAGAAATTCAGAACCAGAGAATTCAGCAGAATGGTGTTGTACTTGGTACATTTAATATTTCAATGGTTACAAAAGCTCTTAGAATCACGACATTTTGGTTCAAATATTTAATGTGAAAACTGGAAAAATAATGTGAGTACATGAATTTTCCTGTAAAAAAACAGATGTTAGTTTTGTAAGAATATGAAAATCATGTGAAATAGAGATTTCATTGTATTTTGTGATTGAAATATAACTACTATAAGGGAAATGATGGACTAAAAAAAGATTCTTTTGCCATTTTACTTGGTATACTTGACTTTCAAAATCGAATGACAAATACCCTTTTGGTAAAAACTGTATCAAAAAACTGTATCCACTATTTGAGTAATAAATGATATATTATACAGAATTTAACCTCAGTAGATTGATTTGAATGAGAGCAAGTATGGAAGTACCACTTGGGAATATACACAGCACTCCCTCCCCCCAAATAGCTAGTATATCCTTAAAATATGAAGTAAATAAAATTACATACTTTTCAGTTACAAAACACAAGGTATTAGTTGAAGGATGCTAGTCTGTTTCAGGCAGTTTGTGAAGTAGAGTACATAATATGCTAACACACATAGACTAAACATCTATAGACCATTAGATAAATTCTATTTTTAAATGTGGAGGAATACTCTGTGACAATACACAAATGGTAGAAGAATAAAAAAAAGAACACAAATCATAATGTATGTGTACATTTTGCTTTAAAGCATTGCCTATTGTTTGACATTTTAATAAAACAAGTAGAAAAGGAAATAGGATTCTGTTTTCCAGATAACTGAGCTTGTAGACTTCTACCCTGTATGGAATTAGCCTATTATTTACAAAGTTTTCTTAATTAAGGCTATGTTCACACTGTGGATGTTGATCTTGCCTTTTAGAGTTCTGCAAAATGATAAAAATTTTATAGCTAAATATTACTTAACATGGCACAATAAAATATTTTCTCAAATGTGCAACAATCTTTCATGCCATTATTAAAATTCTAAGTGATGGAAACCAGAAGCAGGAACTCATTGCTTTCTCAGAGGTGGCCCTATCAGCCATGCTTTCATACTCTCTCTATGTTCTGCACTGCAGACCACTGTCCCACACTGGAAAATGACTGCTAAATTTAAAAATGAGTGTTTACTTAGTTGCAATTTTATGTGTTGAGAACTATGTATATTGTAGTTTTGAGTTAAATTTACAAAGAAAAATAGTAAAAATAATATTTGTAGCTTTTATTTAGTTTACATTTATCTCCGAAATTCCAAAATTTTAGTCATCTTTTAATACTCCTTGAGAAACTATTTTAAGAAGTAGGTTAAACTTCAGGTAGACATGACCTGAAGTTCATGCTACCATTTCTTTTTCTTTCCTGTCCTTTTCCTTTCATTCTTTTTTTTTTTTTTTTCAGGCTGCTGTATTTTCTTTCTTTCTTTCTTTCTTTCTTTCTTTCTTTCTTTCTTTGAACTTAGAATCTTGTGTTTGCTAGGCAGGCATTCCTGGTATATGTGCACTTGTGTGTGTACATGAGCACACACACACACACACACACACACACACACACATGCACATACACACACAGCAAGCAGAAGACACAGTTGCAAAACTGGCATATCAAAATATGTTAAAATGCAGTGCACTGAACAGGGGTCACATGTGGCCTCCACTGCCTGCCAGAACATTCCTGCCAGACAGCCAGTGTGGCACACTCAACAGTCTTTGGTCTGTGCAACTGCCTACATCTGGAACTTCCTCCTGAAGGCAGCATTGGTGTGGAAACCTATGAGCAGCACTCCCAGCAGAGAGAACAGCATGATGGTTCAGCAGTCTAAAACCCCTGCTTAGGAAAGCTTAGGCAACCACAGGAACCACAGTTTGATCCTTGGCACCACATTTTGCGCCAGACCCACCCCCAGGGAAGGCTGAGCTAGCCAAAAGAAAAAAAAATAGAACTCCCAGCAGAGAGGCTAGGGGCAAGACCCAGCCAGATAATGCAGGAGTAGAACATCTTGCCACTGGAGCACAACAGGTTCAGCTCCACAGGCTGCATCAGGAAGAAGCCAAGCACAGGAGCTAGACACAAGCCAGGCTCAAGTTAAAGAGGGCAAACTCAGTCGATCCTGACCTAGTAAGCTCAGATACTCTGATACACCCAAATCTATGAGAGGGGATGAAAAAAATATGCCTGGAAGACTCTAAGTATATTAAGGAGAGGTGATCAGATAGAATTTCTCTATTCAATAGCTGCTTAACTGTGTAGTCTTAATGCTTGCTCTTATGATCGAAAATACAAATCCATTAGTTATAGAAGTTTGACATTTGTTAAATCTCACTATCATTTATAAGTGTTGCTAATTGTAGTGATGTAAATTCAAAACTGTAACTGCCTTAACCACATAACCTCTCTTGGGTAATAACATTGGTAGTTGCTAAGCTAATAACTGCACCAAAGCTTTACATCAAAGGTCAGAAGATAATGCTGCACAAAGGGACAAAGAGAAAAGTTGAATTCTCAGGTTCTGAGCCCACCCAGAACAGATTCAGGGGACACTAACATAGAAAAAAATTGGAAGTCACATTCATGAAATCTCTGAATTAATATCATCTGAAGTAAAGAAACAACTCCAGAAAAGTAGAGAGGAAATAAGATCAGAAAAAAAATCTCCAAAGGGGGGAAAAAACATGATAATTATAATGAAATAATATCATTGCTTCTAAAGAAGATAATGATGAAGCATAGAGAATAGAGCAGTAATGGAATCCTTGAATGAACAATATAGGAAAGAAACAGAATGCATGTTTAAAATTGCTATATAGGAAATTAAAATCTGAATCACAAGCTGGCAAAACTATTTCAATGAAAGTTAAGATAGACTTTTAGACCTTGAAGACAACATTGCAGCTAGAGAAAAGGAAAGAAAAGATCTTTTAAAAATAACTAATAGGCAGAAGAAAAAAATTCAACATCTGCAAGACGATGCAAAAATGAACAACATAAGATTAATAGGCCTCAATGGGAAATAAGGAGTCAACACAAATATACAAAAATAGGCAGAAGTCATAGCAGAAAACTGCGTAAATATGGGTAAAACTTCTGACATTCACATAATTAAAGCATATAGAACTCCAAATAATATCAACCCAATAAAAACACACTCAAGCATATAATAGCCAAGATCTCAGGAATTCAGCACAACAGTACACTAGAAGTCACTGGAGAAAAGACACATCATATTTAAAGGAAAACACATGAAAATAGCAGCAGATTTCTCTTCATAAACCTTCAAGTAAAGGAAAACATCAAGCAAAGTGCTATAAGTCTTGCAAGGAAACAAATTCCATTTGTTTGTAATGTACCCTGAAAAATTTTATTTCTGGTTTGATGAGAAATGAAGCACTAAGAGCAACTAAAGAATTTCATGTCAAAGCCAACTCAGCAAAGACTATTAAAAGATTCTCTAGACAGGGATCAAAATGACCACAACTGCATAGATGAAAATGGAAAGAACCTATCGAACAGGGCAAATAATTAAACATAGGTGAAAAATAGGTAACCAACAACAAAATAATAATATGTCCAACATAAGTCAGTATCTCAGTTATATGATCAATGTAAATGGACTCAATTCACCAATTAAAATAGAGTAACAGAGTGAGTTAGGAAGCAAAATTCAACAATATGCTATATACAAGAAACACTCTTAATTCGTAAAGAAACTCAGAGACTAAAGATCAAAGGATAGAAAACAAAATGACATGCCATAGTATATCATAAAAAATCAGAGGTATCACTGTTGGCAGACGGTGTTAACTTCAAACCTACAAGTATTATACTGTTACCAAAATCAGAGATTCAACTTAAAAAAAAAAAAAAAAAAGAAAAAAAAGAACTATAGGGCAATCTTTCTCATGAATAGAGATACAAACATCCTCAATAAAATCCTGGCAGATAGAAAACATCAAATTATTAAGAAGATTATATACCATTATCCTCATTTTTCAAATCTCCTCTAACATTTTATTACTGGCTTCATCATAAGAAGATATTGATTCTGTCATAATAGTTATCCATTCTTTTTTTACTTCAAATATTATTTCTGATATGATTTCCTCTCTATCTTTCTGCAGTTATTCCTTTACTTAAGACGATGTCAATTCAGAGATTTCAGCTGTGTGATTTCCATTTTCTTCTATGCTAGTATCTCCTGCATTCATTCTGGGTGTGCTCGGAGCTTAAGATTACATTTTGCTCCTTCTTTTGGACATTTTGTTTAGTACTGTCCTCTGACTTTTGGGGGAGAGCTTTCGTACAGTTATGCCCTTAACACCTACTGAAATTCTTCCCCTTGTATGGTGAAGGTAGATATAGTTTTATATTTACAGAAATATAGTTAGGAAGACTAGTAATGGATAGTGATGATTAGCAGTTGACAAACTTTTGTAACTAATGGGTTTGTATTTTAGAAAGTTAGAGCAAACAGTATGCCTGTGTAGCTAAGCATATTTAAAATCAGAAATTTGTATTTAACTAGTTATCCTAATTTCTGTCTTATCTCCTCCCCTTGATGTACAACCTGTCTTCCATGCAGACTAGTTCACTCAGTTACCTGCTGCCCCCTCTGTAAATGAAGAAAAAAAGAGAGAAGGCAATCTTATAGGTTTGGTTTGGGTGTAGCAAAGGACAAGATGCAGATATGATATTATGGCTAAACAATATTAGTACAAATCTTTATTTTGAATAAGTTAACAGAAAGTAGCTTATATCTATCCCATCATATATATATATATATATCTGAGTTAATGGGTAGAAATTTTACCATGACTAACCCTCCATTTTGAGATCTGTGAACTAAGAAAGTACATTGAGGATACCAATGTGTAATATTAAAACCATGATTAAAATACTTGTCATTTTGGTCTTCCAAATGTGTATCATTTCTAATGGCATATCAATTAGTAATATATTCCTTTTATGTAAATTGTTTTAAAAGCTAATAAAATGAAAGAGAACAAAAATTCAAGATTTCTTGAAAGGGTGTGATAATATCCAATCACATCTCCCATGGTGCATAACTGCATCTGTTAATCTGAGCATTAAATATATTTAATGATGCAAATAGATAGTATATTAATCACTGTCAAACAGCAATTCTAGTTTTTAAATCTGTAATGTATGTGTTGTTTTATGTTACTTTGTTTCTGTCTTTGCTTTTGTTTTTCTTGGTCTTGTTTTTATTTTTCAAAATAAAAGTATAAAAAGATGTTCAGAGCAAAGTAAAGACACAACAAAGGAGCAGAATTTCTAAAAGTTTCTATTTTGTAAGAGCTATTAGTACCTTTGCTAACTGGATGAAACTACATTAAATAATTATGATGTAAGCCTTGTGGATTTATATAATTTGTGGGAGCACTAGGTTACAGACATTTGTGCTTAGATATTTGTGGTTTTAGAAGACTTTTTTGTCGATTTAAGTTTAAAATAATTTTTTTCTTTTGTCATGTACATTCATTACAAAGGAAATAAAAATTTTATGCTATAAATCATTAATAATCAAAATGTGTTTATTAAAAGTTGACTAATTCTGCAAAACCATAAGAGGAGTATGTGTTCGTACATGTTTTATGAAATATATTTAATGCTTGTACGTTTTTTTCAAAGCTACAGAACAAATTGCACTTTTCTAGGAAGGTTATGGATACTGTTTTAAACTAATGAAATTTAACTAACTACTGAAAACTTGTTGTGAAAATGTTCGTTTCTTATGATGTAGTTTCGGATGGCAGCTACAGAGACTTAACATTTTTCCAAAGACTTATTTAAAAAATCTCCCATAAAATAGGAGGAAAATTTAGTAAAGGGAAATTATTAAGTGATACTTAACAAGTTTACAAGTCCATATAAACTTGAAAGCTTAGAAGAAGTTAAATACTTAGGCTTGTTTAAGAAAAAATTTGAGTATGATTACAAAAAGAAAGCCAAGCCTTTCAAATTCGGAAAATGCATAAAGATAATTGTAAATGGCATGGGTTTAGTGGTTTTCAACAGTGTATTTCCTATTAAACTTTGAAATGAATACTTTACATTGACCCTTTTTATACAGATCTCCTACTAGTTAGGGTAGCTTTCTGTAAATTTTTATATAACAAAATCAGATTCTAATTTCATCAACCTGTATAAACTAGGATTTCTTATTTGATACACATATTCACACACACACACAAATGCACACACACAGAGACACATATATACACAAAGATAATGAGTTAAATAACTATTTATTCAACTCTCCCAAAGCTGATTAATAACTAGTATTAAATAGTTGTGGTCAGTGAGCAAAGCTCATTAATAACTAGTATTAAATAGTTGTGGTCAGTGAGCAAGAAGAATCTATTATTATTCTCCAAAATTTGAAGTATACACTACTTCTCTTTCAATGTGGCAGCTATTTAATTACCAAAAACCATATTTCTTGAATATAAGCTAGTTTTAAAATTTGCAGAAGTGCGGATCTGCCTTGTAGTTTTATTGTACAACTGAGATGCAGAACTTGGTGTGAATTATTTTCTCTTTTCTTGTTGTTCAGCATCTGTCAGGAAAAAAAATATTCATTCCTTTGAATAAATATTGAATATATACTATTTGCAATGCTCTTCAGTATGTGCTGAAGATTTCAGAAGCAAATAGTACCAGCCTGTTTCTCTTTAAAGGGTAGGATAGCTGTGCTGACTGGAGATATGAGAACTAACAATAAAATAAGAAGGTCCGGAACAAAAAGCAAGAGACCATAGTGTTTACTGAAATTCGATAAAGAAGTAGTTGTCACTAGTAGCTGCCTTCCCTGTGATAAACAAGACAGGAATTTTCGATAAGTAGAGGTGTGTGGCAGGAGAGTGAGAGAAATCAACTAAATTAAAACAGACTTTGGGTATTTTTTATACCTACAGGAGCACTTTTGTTTAACAGCTGAGCAGAAATCCATTTTGCCATCATAACCAAATACAATGAATAATGGCCAATACAATTTCTGGTCCCCATTTTCCTTGCATATAGATTCTCCATTACCAGTGTACTGAAAAGAAGGTGAAGGTATTTCTTGCAAGCACTGTGCTCTATAGAAACACGATGTCCCAGTGATTTCTTTTGATTCTTTTAACTTGAGTTTTACAATATAGAAGCAATTAGGTATGTCACTGAAGTACTATTACTATTCCATCACATTTTTCTAAATCATCCTATACATAATTTACCTTCATGTAGATGTATGTATGTACGTATTGCTAAGACATGCAAAAAAGTGATCAAATTTGAAGAAGCATTATAGTAAATGAAAAACACAATAAACTACCATCATCCCCTTTGGGAAGATACCTTAAAGGAGGATAGCTGAGTCAAATTACCTTTCTACTTTTTGTTATTTGTCTTGATTCATAATAGCTAAAGCCTGGAAGTAGCCAGTGTGTCCCTCAGCAGATGAATGAATAAAGAAACATGGCATCTATGTGCAATAAATTGCTACTTTGCTATAAAGATAAATTTGAGAAACTTAGAAGAAAATAGATACAGCTATATAACATAATGTTAAGAGAAATAAATCAGTAACACATGCTTAAATACCATACTGTGTCTCTTCATCTGAGTAAGGCAACATATAGGTAAGTAATTGACAGCATGAGTAGAGAGATATAACTATTACACAAGAAGCAGTCCAAGAAACCAAGGTAAAGTGGGGAGAAGGAAAGGAGAGATAGGTATAAAGAACAAGATGTGTCATGTACAAGTACCAAATATTCACAAGGAATGTAAACATTAAATGTGATAACATGCACTAATAATAATAATAACAATAATAGTAGAAGTAGGAAAAAATAATGAAATAAGGAAAAGTTGATGTAGAGATAGAGGAGCGGAGTAGGGGGAAAGGGGTGTGGTGTATTGACAACTGGTGCTCAACTTGTAACACCCACCTGAACGAAACCAGGATGGGTTTTGTTTGGAGTACAACCTGAGGGTTGTTGCCAGCAGCACAAGGGGCAAAAGTTGAAGTATTGTTAGGGGGCTGTTTGTTATCCTGGAGGAGTTGCCATGCTGAATTTCTGGGTAACAATTTGATGTTCTTATTGTTGAAGAAGCTCTGGACATCACTAACCCTGAGGAGAGCTGCCTCACTTTTTGAGGGAGCTCTGGTTCTTACTTTGAGCATCACTTTCCTGGCGCCAGTGCTACACTCTCAGCCTGCTAGCGGAGATCCTGTATCCCGTTGGCACAGACTTTCTAGCAGCCACGACTGACCTTTGCACCTTTCCAGCACAGATCAGTGAAACAGGCCTACATGACATATTGTCATGTGCTCTAGGCCTACAGTCAGAGTTGTGGGGTCAGAGGGTCATTATCACAGGCTCTAGGCATTCAGCTGGACTCATGCAGGACATTGCTGTGGGATCCAGGTACTTTTGAGTTAAGGAAAGAAAAGGCCAGACACGAATTGCTACAATCTCTGACTCAGTTTAAGTGATAATCTACAAAAACCAAATCTAAAGGTAAATAAACTCTAAACACATTCTATAAAACATTCTCATATATTTATAAACATGAAATGCTGCATGAAACAGAAAAAGAGAAGATAGAATGCCATAAATTTTCTTAAAAACTGTTTTAAAGTATGTTTGAGTATCTTCATTTCACTATGCAAAGAAAATGAGTCATTTTGAAGTTGTTGAGTTTAGTCATAGCATTTGCTGAGGACTATCCATTTATAGTAAATACTTTTAATAATTTAAAACATTTCTAGTTTGTATCTCTACCATATAAATGTAGCAATTTGTAAAAACAATTTGGTACTATGAAATATTTTAAAAGTAGCTCACTAATATTAATGTCATTTCAATGATTTGCTTATTTAAATTTGCTTTAAGTTTGTTTCATATTTATTCATTTTTAATTTTCCTATTGTTCATTCAGTGTGTTTATCTTATATATTTAGTGCTACTATTGAAAACACTGTGTGATAGATAGACATGTTAGTGCTTGCCTGCAATCCCAGCACCCGGGAGGCGGAGGCAGGAGAATGCCTTCAAGTTCAAAGCCAGCCTGGCTACAAAGTGAGTTCCAGGTCAGCCTGAACGGTGTAGCAAAACCATGACTCAAAAAGATTATGAAAGAACAACAAAAAAAGAAAAAAAAGTGGCATTTAAATAAAATGTAAAGACGGTAATTCCAGTTATTACTGCATCATATGTTTTACAGTAAATTTATTTTGATATCTAATAATTTATATAACAGAAATCCATATAGTATTCCATATTTCTTATTTCAAATACAGTAGAGTATTTCTTATTTGTATGTAACAATACAAAATTAAGTAGAAAACAAAATAAAAATATAAAAATATTAAACTATGTATGAAAATGTACACTTTGATTTTAGAGTCCTCAGAACAATTACTGACCTACTGCTGTGAAAATGTTCTCCAAATTTTATGAATGAATTAAGGTAGAAATTTTAGTCCGATTATTTTTTTAATATATTCATGCATTTATTGTTAGCTACAGAGCTCAAATTATGCAAAAATAAGAAGTTATATTATGATCAAATAATGAGGCATATGATTTTTTCTGAATAATTTCATGAGCCATGTATGGTGCATATATTAAGTTCAAAAATAAGACAAGAAAAACGGATTTGTGGGAAAATATATGCACATATTGTAGTAATTGCTTCCTATCTTTCATTTTAAACTAGGAAAGCTAAAATCAAGATGAAGATCCAACATTTTAGGTTCTTTGCTCATGTAACCTTCACAACTATTTTAAAAGTGTCAAAATTGTAAGAATTATTTAATTTGCATTTTCCTGTCCTACTTCATCTAACATGAACAAAACATTTAAAGGAAATTATGAAAGTTTAAGACAAAGAAAAATAGTTACAGCATATTAATAAATCATAAACATTTTCAAACTGAAGGCATACTTAAATATAGTACTCTCAGAATAAAAAATACACTTTTATACTTCTGAAACTTAACTTCACTCTAGAGTAGCTTATATCTAAATTGTTCCCCAAAGTCTCCTCCATGCTTGAAAGATGATGAAATCATGGCACAGTTTGGTCATGAGTCGGTCCATGCATTCATCGATCAGTCCCAGAGCTGAAGGGGCTTTTAGGAGACAAGGACTTGTTGCAGGTGGATGTTGGGTACAGAAGTGGATGACAGCATTCTAGCCCAGGCTCCTCCGCTCTCTCTCCCTCTTCACAGGGCCCTTCCACCAGGCTGTTTCTATGTTGGGTGCAGCTGACACTTGGCTGAAGCTACGGAAATTGTGAACCAACTAAATATTAACGTTAAATTGTATATGTCAGGTATGTTGTGCTAAGGATAAGAAAGTGGCTAACCACATTTCATGCTATTTTAATATCTTATTTCAAACAAAAATGTGAATCACTTCATTTACTTATAGTCATTCTTTTTTCTTTCTCTGAATATTTGTATATGTAGTCAAAGGTTTGTGAAGCCTTAGATAAAACAGAGGTTTAGAAATGGAATTTCTCACTTCAAACTGTGATTCTGACTCACAGATGATCTGGAAGAGAATCGTCTATTTCGTGTTCAGTCTTAACTCAAAACCTGTCATGAATTTGAAGGGAGATACTCTGTGAATCTACTTTATAAATATTTGAGACCTAAAATTAGTGCAGGCTTTTGAATTTATAAAGTCAGTAGAAAACCCAGGTGAAAGGATGTAACACTGCACTTTCCATATGGATTTGATAAAAATAAGACATATTTGGGTGTTACTTAAGGTTTTTGTGTCATGATAAATAGGTAAAAATAGTGCATGATTTCAGATGAATTACAGAAAAGTGATGATCTGCATGCTGTTTATCACATCTGAATCTCATTTTCTAAAAGTGAAAGGTAATTTCCTAAATGTAGCCCAATATTCTGGGGAATCAGCATTAGTAAAATCCTATCTCAAGGAAATTTCTTCATAGAAGAAAATATAGAAGAAGGAGAAGGTGAAAAGGAAGAGGAAGAGGAAGAGGAAGAGGAAGAAGAAGAAGAAGAAGAAGAAGAAGAAGAAGAAGAAGAAGAAGAAGAAGAAGAAGAAGAAGAAGAAGAAGAAGAAGAAGAAGAAGAAGAAGAAGGACTTGCTTCTTCTAAGGCACAAGGAAGAACTAATATACCTGAGAAATGGTAATTATTTAGGAAACCTCCCCCATAGTGTTGATTAAGTAATAAAATATTATAAACGTCCAATGATGTCATCATGAAAACAAGTTCAATGATAGAAAAATCCACATTTTATTTTCCCCAAAACATAAAATCTAAGGGTTAATTTAACAGTGAATTTACTGATAAATCCATAAAATGTTTAGCATGCTCCATATTCAAAGTGTGCTGTTTATGGCTGTTAGAAACTTAAGTTATGCCTGGATACTGACTTCAATTGTATTTCAAGTTGCAGTGTAATGTTGGCCTACTCCAAAGTTTTATGGTTTATAATGCAAAATTATGCAGTTTATATGCCAGAAACAATGAATAATTCTTCCTTTACAGGATATAGTTATTGTGTAATGCAGTCTGGTTTGCAGGCCATTTTTATCTTATTTTTTTTTATTTTCAATAACATATGGAAATTTTATTTTTTTGTCTTCATAGCAGTTGCTCAGAGTACAAGATGCAGACATGATAACTTTACTAAACACCATTAGTAAAACATTTCTTTCCACTGAACTGAGAAAAAGTAATTTTTTGTATAGTCCAACAGTCTATAATAGTAGTGGGTCATCAGCAAAACTGGCAATGTCAGAAGTTGTTGACTTGAGCCTGTTACAGCTCAGCGTAATAGTCTGGCTTTACTTTTTATACCTCATGGTTAAACCTTTCTGGTGGATGTTTAAGACCAAATTAAAGCACGGCTTACATAACAAAAATGTAACTTTTGTATCTGACAAGGTTAGTCAAATTCCTTCAGGATTCACCTTGAAAATGTGTACAGCATTTTGTAGAACTTTTGTTCGTGTCAGCCATCTGGATGATTCATGGCCATTGCTTGACCAAATTGCTCTCTGTGAAAGCCTGAGAGAAGGTTTTCTCTCTAGGTGACTTTCCTTAGGCATACTATACATCATTGATCGGATTCCTTTCTGGTCCCATAATCTTGAACAGAAGATTTGGAACACTGTTGAGTTATAGGATGTTACAATACAGGTACTCTTATGACTTGAATCCTCACTGGCCTAGTGAGGACATATTTTTACACAGAAATTCAGAAATATAACCATATATAAATTTGTATCAGGTCATTCCTATAGCATTTTTTCCTTGTCTCTTATTGTTTATTACCCCTTTAAAAATTTACTTGAGAGAGTATATCAATAATTGCTATGACATTAGAAGCAGCATACATCTAAAAGACCAGAATGACAAGCACTACAAGCATGGTTTTAGTATTATTGCTGGCTGTTTTTAATAAATTTAATGGTGAATACCGAAGTTTGATAACATGATGTTACAGGATAGAGGCACATAATGAAACATTTACCATAAGAGAGTGAATTAACACATCCATCTTCCCAGCTACTTACATTTTTGTAGAACAAACATACAATCTGATCATTATGTGGTATTTTCAAATATAACAAAGTATTGATAATTCATAGTCCTCATGTTGTGTTAGACTCGTAGGCTGCACCCTACTATTCAACTACTGTGTACACTTTGATGCTATATGGCCACTTCATTCCTAGAAGATTTTGCTGATGCTGGACCGCTGTTGTATATTGTATGTCTGTACATTTGCCTTTTGTATGAAATATTACTTTCTGCATCTGATTTATGTAATGTCACATAATAATTTCCAGATCTCTCGTGTTCTTTCCCTGTTTTGCTATACATACAAACATACATGTATATATATACATATATACGTATAAGTGTAAATATGTATACTTATCTTTTAATTATATTGATAGCTATAAACTATGTGTACATATATGCACATATGAATACACAAACACAAATATATGTATGTATATATTTCAAGTTATAAATACAGCCTTTCTTTTGTTAATGGTCAGTGCAATGGACAATTCATTTTGAAAAATCTTGTTATTTCATAATTTAAGTGGTTTAAAAAGCACAAAAATGCATGATAAGCATATTTTCTAAAGATTTTTGG
Organism: Myocastor coypus; assembly: GCA_004027025.1. Classification (NCBI taxonomy): domain Eukaryota; kingdom Metazoa; phylum Chordata; class Mammalia; order Rodentia; family Myocastoridae; genus Myocastor; species Myocastor coypus. The sequence goes on along the minus strand of PVJA010005789.1, from coordinate 56,386 downwards.
AAAATTTATATCTAAGAAATCACATGAAATAAATCTAATTTTGACTTGCCTAAAATGTTCTAAAATAATTGCCTAAGGTACTACACATGATTAAATTTATATCATGCCTTCAAGCATAATGCATACACTATGTAAATATCTTTTACACAGTTCATGAATTTACCTCCAAGCAGCAAGCTAGTTTATGGCAAGACAGGATCTGTGTTTATTTTTAAAAGTACAGCTTAAAGTGCAGTGTAACTGCCTCATGGTTAAACTTTTCTGCTGGGTCGTTAAGGGCAAGTTAAAGCAAGAGCTGTATAACAAAACATGTAACTTTTCTATCTCCTAAGGTCAGTCAAATCCCCTCAGGATTTACTTTGAAACCATGTACAGTGCTTTGTAGAACTGTTGTCAGTGTCAGTCATCTGTATGAGTCATGGCCATTGGTTGAGCAGTTTGTACTCTGTGAAAGCCTGAGAGAATATTTTCTCTCTAGGTGACTCTCCTTAGATTCACTAGGCATCACTGAACCCTTTCTTCTGCGGTCCCATAATCTCCTTGAACAGAAAATTTGGGACACCGCTGAGTTATAGAAGGTTACAGTACAGTTCCTCTTATATCCTGAGTCCTCACTGACCTTGAAGGGCTAGGGCCAAAACTTTGGCTTCCCTTGTAACCTTTCTTTTTCTTTAATTTTGGTACATAAACTTATGTTCTTAACCCTCCAGGAGAGAAACTTAGTGACTCTATAACATAGGTACTTGAACTTAACATCACTGTCTTTCTGAATATTAAATGTCTTAGACTTAACTTGGAATCAGAATTTTCCATCAATCATTGATGTTATAATAAATCCTTATAGAATGTGATAAACAGTTATACATTTTTTACACAGAAATGTAGAAATCTAAGCATTTACAAAAGTGTAGGCGGTCAATCCTATGGCATTTTTCCATGTCTCTTACTTGTTTTAATACCCGTTTTTGTTTACTTATAAGACAATCATTTACTTGAGAAAGAGTACAAGCAATAATTGAAATTATATTAGAAGAAGCACACATGTAAAAAACCAGAATGACAGGCATTCCAAGCATAGTTTAGTGTTACTCATTGCTATCCTCGATGTGAAAAAACTTGTTGGAGATTCTTGGGAACACTGTCAGATTCATCCTGTGTACATAAGTGCATGGTTTTGCTCTTGCCATGTTTCCTATCTTTTTTTATTCACAGTCTTTTCATTGTTTAACTTTTAAGTTCTTGATTTTCCATTCAGCTGTGTTATGCCTTTCCGTTTTTATTGCTTCTTTTGAATTATTACAGTAGGAAGACTGTACTATATTTACACATGTAGGTTTGGTTTATTTCACTTATGAGTATATTTTCAAAATACACCCACTTATATATATGAAGTCTTCTAGTTTCTCATTCTTTATAGCTGAATAACTTTCCATTATATAAAAATACCACATCGTTTTCAACCATTTTTCAGATGACGGGCATTTTGGTTGTTTCCAAGATTTGGTTATCACAAATTGTGCTTCTATAAACATAGGTGCACATCCCTCCTTGTTATTAAAAGAAAGATTTTAGCTAGACTATATGCACCAGTATACCTTGCGGTTCCACTGCGCTGATGTACTTTTATGGAATGATTCTAGTTGAGTTGATCACAGAAAGTAAAATGTTAACTACTTTCTTAGAGGAAAAACTGTTTGTCTTTATATCTTTCCTGTTAGTTGGAAGAAAGACCTAATGCTGAATACATATGATTTATGAAAGATGAAAACAATGGAAGAAGAGTAGACTACCAAGATAGATATGTGCTGGATCCCAGGTGAATTTGTCTAGCAAAGCTACTATTATACCTTTTCTTTGCACTTTTCCACTTTCTAATTGATATCTATGAAAGATAAAACCCTAATTTATATCAAATGTTTCAACACAATTATACAGGTAGCACTATCAATAGATGTGTATTTTACCTTGTAAATAAATATCTATTATTTTGTAGAATATTAAAATGCATACTAGATAAATTACAAATAATGTGCTGGAGAAGCATCAAGCCATTAGAACCAGTTCTCAGTCTGTACATAACAGAAGAACTTATTAAAATGTTTTCATCAAGTATGCACCAAAACCTACAATGTTGAAATTCTCTAAAATAAAATATCCAATTTACTGAACAAATTGTAAGAAAAACATAGACCATTTGTGACTACAGATCAGAGGACACTTGTCAATAAAATGCATCCAGAAACTGTTATTTGAATCCTAGTACATGTGCTGTTAACGCAGGCACAACCTGAGTTTAGATATAAGCAAATCACATATTAATTTTATGTGTAAGCTTAGAAAAATGTAAATATGCCAATCATTACACCTATTAAGATAAGAAATAACTGTTTTCTTTGTTCAGTATTTCAACTTGATTATATATGCTAAAATAAATTGTTTTAGGTATACAGAAAAATTTTAAGATGAATATATACAACGTTAGATTCTTGAGAATAATATAAAGAGCTAGATGTGTATTCATGGGAGTATACATATAAAATATTGGTCATGAGATGAAAATTGTTTTACTTTGAAATATAGTGACTTGTCAAATAAATATAATTTTATTTGTAACAGTTATACTTTAAATTTTGTCTATATTTAAAGATGTATAAATGGTATAAAACTACTGCTTCAAACTAAGAATGAATTTTTCTAGTGTTAGTTCAATGTATTTGAAGTAGTGCTGTCATTGCCAGTTCTTCCAATAACCCACTACTATTATGGAATATTGGACTACGTATGCAACTACTTTCTCTTAGTTTAATGAGAAGAAATTTTTGTACCAAAAATGATTAGGAAAATTATCATTTCTGCATCCTGTGCTCTGAATAACTACTATAAGTACAACTATATGCATCGTATCAGTTATTGGGAATGTACTACTAATATGTTTTGAAACCGGCACATTGTTATTTATTATTAAAAGTAATAAAAAATATAATAAAATAAATAAAAGACAAAACAAAAATATGAAGTTGTGCTGTCTCTGACAAGTTGAATACTTTTCCATTTTTTCTTCTGTATCATTGAGGTAAGCATAACAGTTCCTACACAATAAAAGTGCTACTGAACGACAAGTTAGATAGTATTTTTAAAGCATTTAGGATGTTTTTAAAATTTTTTATTATTTTCATTGCTGGTTTAGCCTGCCCTCGGGGCAGGGTTTGTGCAGCATGTGGTGTTCGGATCGAACTCTGGAACCTGAAGCCACCTAAGCTTTCCTAAACAGGATCTTTAGACTGCTGAACCATCCTACCGGCCCCAGCATTTATTATGTTAAGGCTCAATAAATTATAACTATGATTTTTACCTATTGCAATTCATAGTATTGAATATTCTAGTTTAGTAAGCTAATAAAGAACAGGTAAAACATTTCATGGGATAAATGAACCATGAATTCAATTATTAAATTTAGGGACACAGCCCATTATTTTATTTTATTTTATTTTATTTTATTTTTGCAGGAACTGGGGATCGAATTCAGGGCCTTGCACTTGCCAGGTAGGCATTTGTACCCCTGAGCTATCTCCCTGGCTCTACACTGCCCATTTATGCTATTGCAATTGTGAATTATAGTAAATAAAGTGTAGTATCTTACATTTTCTAATATTTACTGAAATATTGGTAGATTAGAACATTATTGATTATTCCAAGGCAAGCATAAATAAATCCATTAATGGGAAACTGTTTAAACTTAAATGATCATTGAACAAAACTATAATGATGTAACTATTTTAGCAATAGAAGAATATGATTAATTATGTGTTTCACCTATGTTAGGGAAATTAAAAAAGATGCTTCTGATATTCTTCTGTCTTTCTCTCGTCTTGTGGTTGATGTTTATTTTGTTTTGATATTTATGCATTATAATCACTCTAAATAAAATGAATAATGTTAAAGTCTTAGAGTCAAAATGTCCATTAAGGTTCATTTTGTACATTGATAATGAATTAATGTATCAGAATGTTTGCCTTATTCTTTAATGTTTAGACAGACATATATTTTTATTTTCCTCATTCTTACTTAATATTTTTATATTTTACTATAAGTAGTGATATAAGTACAAGGTTGCTTATATTGTGTTGATTTTCATCGTGTTACATACTTTACTCTTTTGCTATATAATTTCTCAAAGAATTGAAGGTCAGGATTTGTGGCACGAGCTTGTAATCCTAGCACCTGGAGGCTAAAACAGGAAGATCACTGCAAGTTTGAGGCCAGCCTGAATTCTGTGGTGGGAACTTGTCTCAAGATAGACAAAAAAAAAAAAAAAAAAAAAAAAAAAAAAAAAAAAAAAAAAAAAAAAAAAAAAAAAAAAAAAAAAAAAAAAAAAAAAAAAAAAAAAAAAAAAAAAAAAAAAAAAAAAAAAAAAAAAAAAAAAAAA
>PVJA010005789.1:39543-51860 GCA_004027025.1 Myocastor coypus | reverse complement strand
TGTTTGGTGTAGGATACACTATTCAATTCTTTCTGTAGCGGTAATGCCTGTGAAAGCTTATCACAACTTGTAATTATCTAGCATTTATATGCACAAGCTGGTGCTAACACAACATGGTCTTCTACCAAGACTATTTCTCAGTGTTCAGAATCACAAACACAAAACATGAAATCCTGATGAACACTTGTTGCTACACCATGACTTCTCTATCTTTGTAAATTTGTCCTGTCCTGTGTAGAGAACCAGGAAGAGGATCAGGACATGGAAAGGCTTCACGTCTTGCTTCCTTTCTTTAACGTGTCCAAATATTTCCATGTCATAACTTTGTCAATGCTCATATAGATATCCACTCCCTGGATATCCATTCTTCAGTTTCCAGTCTGGGACACATATCCTCTTACTGGAATGAAATAACTTCAGAGTTATTAATTTTCCCTTGTACTGAGTCTTCTCCAACTTACTGTGTTGCTGCAATATGTTTTCATAAATATACACCTAGAACATTTCTGTTTCATAGCTGCCTTGGGTCACCTGATTGTTCCCATGTGAAATTTAAAATTCCCCATTGCTACATCCAAGGTTTTAACTATCAAGCTCCTGAATTGTCTGCATGCAATGCAGTCCCACAGGAAAATTTATATGCAATTAACCATTGTAAGGTCGCTGACTTTGTTTACATTATGAAGCTGAATATCCTCTTCTCTTTTGAGATGTCTGTGTTGTGTATTGAAAGTCACTCCAACATCAATCTCTTTGTGTAGAACATGCTAATTTCCATCAGATAAGGAAAGTCCCCTCATGTTTTCCTTTTCTGTTCCTGATAACATCATGATGCTGTGGTGCCTGTGTGGTATATATTATAACTGCATAATTATCAAATTTCTTCTGCTTCTCTATACAGGACTATGGATTCCTAGAAGTAGTATGTTATTTATTCATCTAAAAATAATATTCACCTTAAAAAAACTTTATTTAAAAGCACAGCTTAGTACTACAGATGAGTTTAGATATGAACTATCCTTAATTAACTCAAGTTTGGAATAAGGGTCTATAATAAACATACCCTTAGTACGTAATAAGGTTTAGCTACTAAATTTAAAATGATCTCTTACTCTTTCTGAAGATTTCATACAACCTCATTCTATTTCTTGGTAAGCTGGAAGAAAAAATGAGCATTTACTTAATCTTAAAAGGAATTATTTTAATAGTCAAAGCTTAACTTTTGTAGTCTGTTTCTAAATTTTATTCATTTCATAAATTTATTTTAAATGTATTTAGTATTTTGCTATCCATGAAAACCAGTGAGAAACTGATAAAGAACTGTTAATGGAACTTGTTGAAATTGATTGCTAAATATTTCATCTTGCTAAAAATATTTGGCCAATTGAACAACCTATCTAAAAATCAGAAATGTTGGCAGCATCAAATTACCATCATGTATATGAACAGAAATGTACTTTGCAAGTTTAACATACAACACAAAAGGTAAAGGTTTAAAAGAATATCTAAGCTTGGTTACATAAATGATGCATATTTCTAATAAATGAATTCTTATCCATGGTACTATCTCAAATGGCATGCAATATTCTTTAGCACATGTTATTCTTTTAAAAATGTCGACTTCTTATCTGTAATTCATGTTCATATATAAAATTTGTTCCATTCTAATTGTGTGTGTGTGTGTGTGTGTGTGTGTGTGTGTGTTCATGTGACCAGCTGAGTTTGCCATAGGAGCGAGGGTGGCGTGACACATGGTGCATCGGGGAAGGGGGAGAGGGGGATCAAGCTGCGGTCCCTGCACTTGCCTAAGCAGGAACTTTAGTCTGCTGAGCTACCTAGTCAGTCCCAACATTTTTCTTTTCTCATCATAAATGAACAATCCCCTTCTCCTGGATAGAGGTGGTCAAGTAGCTATGTTCTGCCATGTGCAGGAAATATAGATCTCTCTCACACAATTATCTAATTCTGCTCTTGTATACTTTATGGAACACCTTCAACAGAGACTCTAAATTGTAGACAAAAATTCCACATATGCAAACACAGAGTTTTAGATGACTGCACTAAAAGGAAATCCATCAGAGAAATGGAAATTGCCACTGTGGAGTCAAGTCATTAGTAATGTGTATTTATTAATTATTATGCCATTGAACGTGTTTGCCCTACTACACAAATGATCCTCAATATGGACTGTAAAGCAAAACTATATATTACGTCACAAAATGAACCTCACCTATCATGCTATAGATGTTAGTTTAGGTAGTTATTGAGATTCTTGGAACAGAGAGCAGAAACCATAATATTAGAATACTACATTTGTTCCCGCTGCATGTATATAACATAGCATGATTACACAAATATGACTCAAAAAAGAAATTGTCCGTTTGGAAATGCTCTCAAAGTATGTAGAGAATATACGGAATCATTGTAGAATTTTGAGAAATTACAAAACTGATTACTTATACATGCCACAGAGATTAATTTGTGAATCACTGGTAGTAATAAAGGTCTATGTATTAAGGATCAACCTTAGATGAAAGATAAGATTAGTATATGGCTGTCCCACTCAAGTTTATTTTAGGTAACTTCTGTGTAACACATAGCTGTCTCAGATAATGCCAAGCTATGTCTTTGAAGTACAAAAAAGTAGTGAGATGGATACTTGCATGTGAAGCAATAAACATATATTGAAATTTTAACTTCATTCAATTGCAATACCTAACACACATTAAACTGATAAGAAATAATTTCACAGGTTATGTGAAATGATGAACAAAGAAGTTCCAAGCAGAAAGCAGCAGGTATGTGTTAATCAGCATGAGATGATTCTCACATTCCTCATGTAGCAGATTTCCAGAACACCTAGAGATCAATGTACGAGTTTCCCCTTCTTTCTCCTTTCAGATGGAAGTCTGAAAATCTTATGTTGTTTGCATGCTTGAAAGTTTGATGAGCAATCATGATAAATTGCCTGTTTTTAGCCCACATGATGCTAAATGACAAGGAACTACATGTGACTAAACCCAATAAGACCTTAAATTTTAAGTGATCACAAAGGCTGTATTAGGATCTGAGGGTTTATTGTGTATTTTGCTTTCTTGCTTTTATTTCTTTTGGCAGGGTCAAATACTGTCTTTTGATAACATGAAAGCATCTGTCACTTTTCACCTAATCTCCATGTGATAAAAGCAAAGCGTCTAAGAATGAGAGACATTCCTGGGAAAGGAAGATGTGTGGGAAAAGGTCTGGAGAAATGACAAACATGGCACTGGAGCAGCCTCTCATTCAGAATACACTGATGATAGAGGCAACTGTAGTCAGGAAAGAGCCTCCTTGAAACTCAAAAACTTTCTGATTGTTGCCAAAGAGAACAGTCATTTTCTCTGACATTTGCTCTGCCAGCTCTTTAAGTATTGTTATAAAGCCTGTAATTTCCCTTATGAACCCTTTCCTTTTCTAAATTCTGAAGACGTTTTGATTTTTTCATCATCCTTCATTGGTACAATTCCTAGGCAATGTTACCTATTTATGTGTGCAGGGAAAGGGGAACAGATTCTATATCAAGAAAGGTGGAACATGGCAGCCTCCAGATAACTGCTTATCCCAGTATCTTCCTTTGGATCATAAACAGAGAGAAAATCCATGTTTCACTTCTAGCCGTGTGACTGCCTTTTGACTGATGGAAAACAGTGGTCAAATATAAATATGTAAGTAAATAAATAACACTCCTGCTATCTGAAAGAATGAAAGGAAAACAAAAAGAAAAAAATGTTGGAAATTCAGTGGAGGACAGCAAGATACATGGAATGCCAGAGGCAGCAGGAAAAGAAGATTGAGTTCTGGAAGCATCCAGGCAGAAGCTCTGTGTGGAGTATTTCCTGAGTGAAAATGGGATATACTGTTTATTTCCTCCAATTGTGTTCTTGTCCCTGTGCAACATTTAGCCTACCATGACCAATACACAGCTGTGAATTTGGTATCAAAGTCAAAATAAAAAATGTAATGCTTGGATTCTACGATTGTTGTGTGTGTGTGCCATAACCATTTGATTTTGCATGCCCCTATGAAAAATATTCACTAAGTTGGTAATATGGTCCAGCCACAGCATTGGAAGCTGAGGAAGGGGAAATAAAGAAAGGGGAATGCTTTCAAGATTATGGGCATTTCCTTAGACCGTTCTTGAGTAGAGGAACAGACTTTACTACAAAATAATATTTGTATATCACAGATAACTTTTCCTTTCTGCATTCTAAAGAAAACATAAGTTCTTTTCTTTGAAATCTTGCTATTTAGTGTTATGCTGCTTTTTCTGGCCTGGTTGTAACCATGCAGTAATGGTGAAAGGAATATATTTGAAAATCAAGTGGATGTGTAAATGTCACTACGAGTAGATCCTATGGTGACTTATTATTATGAAGTTTTATCTTTCATTCTCTATGTTAAATAGGAATAGTGGTAATCATACTAAATCTTTTTAAAAGTGTTTATGGAAAGAAAGTTATACATATATAAAATAATTGGATCATATTAGAAACCCAGGTCATATCAGCTTTCTCTCTTCGTATAACTCACTTGCTTTCATTTTTTTTACTTTATCACATAGATGAGCACTTAGTCATATACAGGCTTAAATTATTAGCTGTCACTTTATCAATGCCACCATTATGTATTAGATACAGAATCTTATATACATCACTTTGTAAAAGGTTCTTCAAATATGTATAAGAATAATCATCCCTGCTTTGCAGAATTATTGGGAAAATAAAGTGAAGTGGGTACCAAAATGGAACACCTAAAGGAGTATATCTTCTTAAATTTACTATAAATTAAAACTTATCATGGTGGTCAATGTTTAATTATAACATATTTTAATATATGGCATAGTGTTGAACACAGAATAAAAACCATAATAAATGACTGAGTGAATGCAAACTGTATCTGAAATAACCTGGGTAGCTATGACTTGCTCTTATTTTTATTCTCCTGTGTTTCTTTATTTTGACATTTGTTTCAGTTTAAGTCATACTTTCAACTAGGAAGAGTTTGATTAACTTTCAGCCTATTTTTTCTGGAATGTATTGTAAAAATGAGTGTTCTTTATAAAAAAACTAGTCACTGTGATCACTTAATTTACCATGTACTAGATAAGATAATTCACTTTTGAAGGGTAATGGTGCACATAAAGACAGTAAAGAACTCTGTAAGCTCTAGGAGGGAACAGGTACTTGTAATTTTTTTTTATTTCATTGCTTCTCTAAGTTCTGAAAAACAAATATTCCTATCTTCAATATCTATCTATCTATCTATCTATCCATTCGTTTATCATCGATCTATCTGTGTGTCTGTGTGTCTATCTATAATCTATCTATATTATATAAAAAGGATCTTAAGTATCTCACCTAGGCCTAGAGATTTCTTGTGTGGAGCATTTCCTTCCTTCAGTAATATTACAATTCTTGAAAAGAACTGGTTACCTGTGCTGTCTGGAGTGCTCGATGCTGTGAACACCTGTGTATAACTATTAGCAGCCAAGAGCAATAAACCTGCTGCTTTTGCCTCTTGTTATTTGAAAGCAATTTCCACTTCTCCTGTTTATTCTTTGCTATGTTTACGTATTCATTCATTTATTTGTTGCTAATTCGATTTGGTTTATTTTTTTATCTCTGACAGTTCACATTAGTAAAATTCAAATATGAGTTTTTAGCTTAGTGAAGCTTTCAATGATTTTTATTATTTCACGCTTTTGTTTAACTGGTGAAGTCTTCCTTTGTCTCTTCAAGTATCCCTAAATTTTACTTTACAGATACAGTAAATGCACCAAAACAAAAACATTACATATGCGTATGTTTATATATGTCTTCAGTTGAAATATACAAATGTGTGTGTATGTGTGTGTGTGTGTAAGTCAACTGAAGCTTTTGGTTGTTTTCTTTATCGAATCCTTAGTTACTTGTAGCATTGCCTCATAATTTTCTCATCTGTCCTATATGACATCTTTAAATAGCTTTCTGCTCATTCACTTTGATCTCATACCCATTCATACTTTGGTCTTGAAATGTCGTGTGAATTAGCCATCTATATTCAAATCAGTCTAGCTTTCCTAGAGACTTCTTGTTCTACAGATAATTGAGATTATTATCACTAATTATTTTCATTCTTCAACTAAAGTTCCTTCTAGCTTATTTTGTAACCTATTTCCATAGCACGAGCAATCTGCTTGGATCAAGTACTATACTAACATTAAATAGCTCTGGGTTCAGTATTAGAATGGATAATTCATTTGCACACATATAGACTTGGGTTTAATCCTAATGGAAATGGACATCAATGAAATTAAGTTTGGTAATCCATCATTTAATGGTTAGGGATGCATAAAATTTTAAAAGTTAATCAATTGTGTATGTAAAGTTTGAAAACCTGTTTTAGCTTTAGTAGGTATCCCATTTGCAGAGTAGAAAACCTCACTCATATGTATTAATTAACCAATCAAACTCTCTATGTATGTATCCCTCTCTGCTACCTATTTAAATTGCCAATGATACTATCATTTCACTGGAACAAAATTGCCTGAAGATAAGTTTATCCAGTAAGTCTGATAGATTTCACAAAGAAAAAAATATAATTGAGTTTCCAGTTCTCTTTGTGTGTGTGTGTGTGTGTGTGTGTGTGTGTCCTTTTGAGACAGGGTCTCACCATGCAGTTCAGGCTGGTCTTGAGCTCACTTTTGTAGCCCAGCCTGGTCTCCAACTTACACTGATCCTCCTGCCTCAGCCTCCCAAGTGCTGGGATTACAGGCGTGTGCCACCATGCCCGGCTACGTTTCCAGCGCTTAACCTGCAAATTTTGAAATACAACTGCAGCCCCATGCAACCTCAACTAATGGTAATCAGTGCATGTTAAATGTATTTTAAGGACTTCAGCCCCCCAGGTAGATTTATTAATTAACCCTAATGAGTTCTGTCCTAATGGTCTGTATCCTGGTATATACTCTGTTATAGGCTGTGTGGATCACTACGATGGCTTGCTACTTACTAATTTTGTAGTAATCATTGCTGCCTCCTCCTTCCTTTACTTGGGGATTGTACTTCATTTGATGTCTAGCCACCATCAGTGGAATATATCTCTCAAAACACTTTATAAGTTTTTCCTCCTTAACTGCTATGTTTCCTGCCACCTATACATTAGCATGTGTGTGCTGAGATAAAATCAGTTCTTTGAGCTTCCAATCACACAAATTCCTGATGTTGAAACAATCAAGATATTATTCCTGGGTCAATTGGATGTTTTATAATAAATAGTTTTAATGGGTTGATTCGTTTTCTCCCCACTTCTTTTCTCATCTCTGGACATTTCTGAATTATTCCTGTTTTTCCCTCTTATTACTAAAGGCTTTGCATGCGTTGTATGAGCTATAATGAAATTCAGATATATTCATTTTCCGCATATCAAGGTGTATATTTTTCTATTATTGGCTAAAAGAAATGAATAAAATTATATGTGAACTATATGTTTCTATCCACACATTTATACAATGAGAATGTATTGATCACATACTATATGCTACTATTTCCTAATGAAATAAGATGAAAAATCATTCTTCATGGAGCACTGCTACTATATCATAATTTACAATACTATCTGTATATTTCATCAGATGTTAGTAAATGTTTTCAATTTGTAGGCAAAATACTTATGCATGATAGATAATGATAAATCTTGCTTCTGGTTTTATTTTTACTATATTTCAAATTGTACAAAATAGTATTAAAACAGAAAAATTACAAGTGATACAGAAAGTAACAATACAATTTTCACTGTACTTATTATAATGCATAGTGTCATCTTCCAACCAGTTATTCATACTACCAGATAGATGCATGAAAAATTGGAAGAAGAGAGAAAAAATGAAAAAGAAATATATGTTAAGATGACCAGTTTGTTCTCTGTGAAAGCCTGAATGTTTTCTCTCTAGGTTACTCTCCTTCACCACACTACACATCAACAATCCCTTTCCTTTGTGGTTCCATAATCTCCTTGAACAGAAAATTTGGGACACCACTGAGTTATATCATGTTACAGCCCAGGTTCTCTTATGTCTTGAGTCTGCACTGACCTTGAAGGGCTAGGGCCAAAATATTGACTATCATTGTATCCCTTCTTTTGCTCCAATTTTTGATCTGTAAACTTATGTTCTCAACCCTCTAGAAGAGAAGCTTAGTGATATTATTACTCTATAGAATGGGCACTTGAGCTAACATCACTGTCTTTGTGAATATCAAATATCTTAAACTTCTTGGAATTGGTATTTTCCATCAATAATTGATATTCTAATACATTACTATAGAAAGTGACAAAAAAAAAACAGTTACGTATTTTTACACAGAAATTTAGAAATCAAAGCATGTGCAAAATTATAGCTGGTCAATCATATGGCATTTTTCCATGTCTCCTACTGTTTTTAGTACACTTTTTATTTATTTGTAAAACAATCATTTACTTGAGAGAGAGTATAGCAATATTTGAAATTACATTAGGACCAGCACAAATTTAAAAGACATTCTAGATGGCTAATAATGACAAGAGTTCTACAAAGCACTGTACATGGTTTCAAAGTAAATCCTGAGGGGATTTCACTAACCTTGTGAGATACAAAAGATACATGTTTTGTTATATAGGTCCTGCTTTAACTTGCCCTTAACCACCCAACAGAAAGTTTAACCATGAGGCATAAAAAAAAAAAAGTAAAACCAGATTAGCATGCTGAGCTATAAAAAGCTTAAATCAACAGTTTCAAACATTGCCAGTTATGCCAATAACCCACTATATTTATGGAATACTGCACTCTGTATACAATTTTCTTTTGCTAGTTCAATGAGAAGAAATTTTTGTACCAATAATGATTAGAAAAATTGTCATGTCAACATCCTGTACTTTGAGTAACTACTACAAGGGTAACAATATACATTGTTTTAATTATTGTGGATGCACTAGTAACGTGTTTTGAAATTGTCTCATTTTTCTTATCAAAAGTAAAAAAAAAAAACAAAGAAACACATAAATAAAAAAGAAATTAAGATGAGAAAAAGAATAAACAATTGTAGAAAGGACAAAATAAATTAAGCATTAACTGCTCCTTTCCATAGTCCAGCAGAAACGCACAGTATAACTGTCTAAAACATCCTGCTGAGCCGGGCGTGGTGGCTCACGCCTGTAATCCCAGCACTAGGGAGGCTGAGACAGGAGGACTGGTGTGAGTTCGAGACCAGCCTGGGCTACAAAAGTGAGCTCAGGACCAGCCTCAACTGCATAGAGAGACCCTGTCTCGAAAAGACAAATAAACAAATAAACAGATAAATAAATAAATAAATAAATAAATAAATAAATAAATAAATAAATAAATAGATAAAACATCCTGCTTACCTACATAGGTGCATCTCTTTCACTATTCTCTGTTTTGTCCTTCTTCTCAACTCAGTAACACCTTACTTTTGCATAAGTTTATTCCCTTTTCCCAGTATTTTTTGTACCATTCAGGTTCTATTTATTATTTATTTTATTTTATTACTTTTAATAAGAAATAGCAATTGACAGTTTCAAAACAGGTCAGGTGTTTTTTGTTCGTTTGTTTGTTTGTTTTTACCTAAGATCGTAGGAAAACATTGATCAGGTTTTGCCAGAAGCACCAATTGTCTGTGTATACAGAGACACAAAACAAACTATACAAATTCTAAACTTTATTATTTAGTACCAATTAGTTGGTATGAAAACAAAAGAATATCATGTCAGTCATCACAATTAGGAGATTTAACAACATAAACGTGATGTAGGACATTTCTAGCACTAGTTTTTCACATTTCTTTAAAAAAATGTTCAGTTACAGCTTGAATTGACCTATTTCTCGTTATACGTAACCAAAGTTTTAGTTTCTTCAGATTAGTGAAGACCCACAATTCTAAAAACTAAAATTAAAAACCAATCAATAATTATTTTTGTCTCTCCCTTTCTACTTTGACAATTCTACTTATATGAATATATGTCTCTTGATTGTGTTTTACAGAATGAACTATTGTTTGACTGATCTCTAAATTCTGTCTTCTTCATTTTTATTTTAGACAATTTTCATTGTTATATTTATTTAGGTTTTTATTTTTTATTTTTTTACTTTTTTATTGTTTAAATTTAACACGGGTTATGTTACATATTTTCATCATCAGATAAGTTTAGATTAATACATATAGGTATATAAGATTGATCAAACAATTAAACACTAACCCTTGTAAATCAACATTATCATTATTTTTTTTCTTTTCCCCTTTCTTTTCATTGAAAGTTGACATATTGCATATTGTCCTCACAATCGTTCTACAGAGTACAGTTTGTGGGCATGATCCACCTCTCAATTGATGTTGCTTAGAAAAGGAAAAAAAAAGGAAAAGAATATACTTCTCTTTGGACTAAGAGGAAGCAGGTAAATATACAGTCAAATGTTCTGCAATTGCAGTGGGCCACCAGTGAAGCTTGTGGTGTTGGAGGCTATTGAATCTAAGCCTCCTAAAGCTCATCTCACCAATCTAGCTCTGTGTTTCATGCATTGTAATTAAGCATTTTTTTTTTTCCCTTTCTGGGTAGTCAAGGGCAAGTTGAAGCAAGATCTGTATAACAAAACATTCTTTCTTTCCTTCTTTCTTTCTTTCTTTCTTTCTTTCTTTATTTCATTCTTTCTTTATTTTTGTATCTTCCAGGGTCAAATCCCCTCCGGATTAAGTTTGGGACCATAGGCAGTACTTTATAGAACTGTTGTTAGTGTCAGCCTTCGGGACAAGTCACGGCCATTGCTTGGCCATTTTGCTTTCTGTGAAAGCCTGAGAGAATGTTTTTCTCTGGGTGACTCTCCTTAGATGCACTACAGTTCATTCATCCCTTTCCTCTGAGGTCCCATAATCTCCTTGACCAGGAAATTTGGGACACCTCTGAGTTATAGGATATTACAGCACAGGTTCCCTTATATCCTGGGCCTTTATTGACTTTGAAGGGCTAGGGCCAAAATACTGGCTATCCTTATGGCCCTTCTTTTTCTCCAATTTTTGGTCTATTTAGGTTTTTAAATAACTTATTTACAATGTACAACCCATCAATAAAGTCAATGAAAAAAACAAAAAAGAAAGTTAAAAAAAAGCTGTGGGAAGCCAATTCCTATTTTTTACAATCTTCTTGGGTCTAGATTTTTTTTTCTGTTACACCTACTCATACAGACCAGAGTTTGAGATTGGGAGAAATATTGTTGAGCCATGAAGTGGTTATAAACATTGAGCAGAGGGTAACGAATATTAGTTCAGAGCTGGGCGATTTCTCTTGACACATTTAAGCAGAAAATTGAATGCAAACTTTGACAGTGAATTTGAATACACAAAAGAAGAATGATTTAGGCCCACTGAATAAAATGTATGACGATTCAAAAATGGAGATGAGGTTGATTTGCATAAGAACAGTAGAAATTCTTGCGTAACCTTTGAAGTAAAAGAGATGAAATTGTGATAGAGAATGAGTTTAAGAGCAGGACACTGATATTCATCTAAAAGGTTTATGGAATGTCTATCACATATCAACCTTCATCAGAAAGGATAAAAGGAATATAAACCTGACTTTTAATGTTTACTATATAGGAAAGAAGTCTGTAGTAATATTTTTCAAGCTAGATTGGTGTGATGAGTTGTAGGAGGCTTGGATCAATAGCCTCCAACGTTGCCAGTTTCAATGGTGACGCACTGCAATTGTGGAACGTTGGACTGTGTATGCATCTGCTTCCTCTTTGTTCAAAGAGAAGAATGTTTGTTTTTCTTTCCTTACCAATATCATTTGGAAGGTGTGTCATGCTGTATTAGTTACTTTTTACTCGTTGCCGGGACAAATACCCAACACTCAAAATGAAGTAAGGAAAGGTTTATTTAGCTCACAGTTTGTGGAGGTTTCAGTCCATATTCGGTTGGCCCAAGGCTGAGTGGAGCACGGCAGAGAGCATCCAGTTCAAGGCGGCAGAACAGCAGCAAAATGGTGGCAGAGGCAGCCAACCAAACAGGGCAGCAGAGCAGCAGCAACAGCTTGAGCTACAGTCTGTCTCTCCGTCTCTCTTTATATTACATTCAGGCTCTCCGCCTTAGCTCCCGCCATAGGCTACACCCATAATCCCAGAAGTACTTCCACCCATAATCCCATCAGTACTAAAACCCATAATCCCAGGGATCAAGGATCAAGTCTCAAACTCTAGAAGTCCCCGCCCAATGACTCCATGAGGCTTTGGGGGGACAACTAGACATAAGCCA
>PVJA010005789.1:0-39443 GCA_004027025.1 Myocastor coypus | reverse complement strand
ATGCCCACACCCTGTGCTCTGTATAACTATTGCGAGGACAATATGTAGTGTGTCTACTGTTTAAAAAATTGATGTTTATAGAAAGTGTTAATGTTTAATTTCTCTGATCAATCTTATATACGTATATCTATTAATCTAAACTGATCTGATGATGACAATATGCAATATATCCAATGTTAAATTAAAAAAAATAAAATAAATATTTTCAAGGTTTTAAAATTTTTGAATTAGAATATTTTTATAGTGTATAATGTATACATGCCAGGAGTGGAATTGCTACATTTGCACAATATATCGCAATTCCATTCTTTTTTTCATGATTTAATACTTTTATTATTTAAATTTAACAATGGTTATGTTACACATTTTCATCATCAGATCAGTTTAGATTAATAGATACAGGTATATAAGATTGATCAAACAATTAAGCATTAACAGTTTCAATAAACATTACTTCCCCCCCCCCTTCCTTTTTTTTCTATTTTTTTTTTTTTTTTTAAGGGCGGCTCAGCCTGCCCTGGGGGTGGCGCTGGTGCAGGCTGTGGTGCTGGGGATCAAACTGCAGTCCCTGCAGTTACCTAAACTTTCCTAAGCTGGAGCTTTACACTGCTAAGCCATCTCGCCAGCCTAAAAAAAACAAAAACAAAAAAACAAAAAACAAAAAAAAAAGTAATTTTTAAGTTTGTGTGTCTGATTTATTTCACTTAAAATTATGATATTATGGTGCATCCATTTTCCCACAATCATTCAAATTTATCTTTCTTTATTGAAGGAACTTTGTCAATATGTTCCTTTTTCTTCATTTCACAACATGCTTTATCCTATTTGTCTTAATTGTTATCATTGTAGGTAGTCCATATTGATCACCTAATCAATAATCCTGATGGAGAAAATTATGCATTATCCTCATAAGTGAGCAAAAATAAATAACTTCATTAAACATAATCAGACCACTTAACCGTTAGTGTTACATATATAAGAATTAAATCTGAGCCTCTGACATTCTGCCTCTTATTGTCACTGCCAAGGACAAAGGCATAGAAAGACCACCGTGGAGGTTATAAATTTTCCTGGAAGCAAGTTGGTTCCACTTAGTGAGCAGCCAGAAAGAGGACTGTGCTCATAAACACACACATTGTTTAGGTTGTACACTCCGACACCCTTACCCACATTCATTTCTAGCTTGGATTTTGTTATGAATTTATAAGAAAAGTACTGTTACTTTTACAACCACAAAGTGACACACTCAGTACATGTGTAAGTAATACTAGAGATTTTCTTTGTTTATTTCATGCTCTTATTTTATTGATGGCACAGTAAAACAGGGATATTACATAAAACGCAAATTTACAAAACTTGGTAAATTATTAAATTCTTTAAGTAACTTGACTCAAAAATATATGCTTAAATATGGACAAGTATACAGTACTCAATGTATGAAAATTAAAAATGTGGACATATTTCTATGTAAGAAATAATTTATTTTGCAATGTGCAATGTGTACACTCTCTCTCCTCTCCTACTTTCTATGTATCAGCCATATGTGCAGGCCTAACTAGTGTTAACTCCTTTCCTTATCTGTATTTGTACAATCATTATATGTAGGCTATGGGCATATGGGAGGCAAGTTCTATGCCAGAGAAATCTGTAATAAGCTACAGATTGTGGGGGAGGTGGTGATTATGAATCTCAAAATCTGTTTCGCTAACCTGACTGAATTTTTAGTGCACATCAGTTTGACAGTCAAAGCATTCATTTAAAATTGATTATACCAGGAAAAGATGATCAAATCATCTATTACATAGTATACCAACTTCAGTTAAGAAGGTTTCATTAACAGTTTATCTCATCCTAAATGACTCCAGATGTCTGAGATCCTTATTTACTTACAGAGACCTCCAAAGAGAGTTTGTTTCAGTCTTTTGAGAATCAAATTTTGAAGAATATTTCTGATAAGATGATAATTAACAACTGCATATTTATATGTATATGTGGAAGCAATATGGGTACTATGATAGAAGGATAGAAAAAATGACTATCCGGGATGAAACTGAACACATTTTTGAGAATATTTAGCTCCTTTTTTTGCCATCGTTTGGCAAAAACATTCATTCTAAACAATAGATGTTTGTCTAATTGTAAGTGAAATGCAAAGTAGAAATGTCCCTTGAAGAAGAATATGTACCCAGAGAACCATATTACTAGTTGAATGTTGAAGACAAAAAAGAAATACATTGATAAATTAAATCAACACTTAACCAAATACTGATTTCATCTGAATATATCTCTAAAATTTAGCTCTTTATTCTATTATTTTATTAAACTATGAGAGCTCAAGCTGAAGAAAAAACATATCTTGAGGTACTAAAAGACCATGGATAATATTTTTGCTTTTCTGAATAGGATAAAAGAAAGTGAAACATATCATTATTGCTTCTTTCCTAATGCTATATGATATGGTTAACACTTTAACAACCATTCCACACTAGCAATATAAGTTCATATGTGATTTGGAATTTATTAATAGCTTAAAAAAACTGAGAAAATCAAAATTTTATATTTCAGCCTTACTAAAATAGAAAATTGTCTGTTCAGTCCCATGAGGAGTCAGTCTTGTGGAAAGTGACCCTGGCATTGTGTCTCATAGTCCATAATGTGACAGCTACAAATTTGGTGTCCAGATAAATACTTTTTGCCTTATTGAATATATTTGTATCAGCTTGTGCTACCAGAACAGAACAGAAAGAAAGAAGGTGCTCTACTACAGAAGGAAATAGCAAAAGATCAAGAGCTGACTCAACGCAGACTTTTTTAAGTAAATTGGAACATTTCTTCTAATTTGGCATTTTGTTCTCAAGGAGATGGACAAGGGTTTGAAGTAACCATCTAAAAAAAAACGCATTTTATAAACTTTTTGAAGCTCATGATACATTTTCTTGAGAAAGAGTCGAAATTCCATGTAGCATCTCTTATTTCCATTCATCGAGCTACCAGGCAAAGCACACTAATCATACATTGCATTATTGTGATAAATGTGGAGAAAAAAAAAGATTTATTTCATGTATCTCATTTTTTGATTGAAAATAAAGGATAATTCTGAATTTCCACCTTGGGTGATTTTAATTGTGACTATTAGATAATAAAAATTGGAATGAACATATTTTAAATGTAGACTGAAACTTATCTCTTAATTTTTCTCAAAATACTATTGAGAAGAGATTCATTCCTTATGTTATGGTTTATGTCTAGTTGTTCCCCCAAAACCTCATGAGTCAGGAGTTGGGGACTTCTAGAGTTTGAGACTTGATCCATGATCCCTGGGATTATAGGTCTAAGTCCTTCAGGCTAAAGCGGATGCTGAAGCGGAGAACCTGAATGTAATAAAAAGAGAGACAGAGAGACAGACTAGAGCTGTTACTCTCTGCTGCCTATTTGGTTGGTTACCTCTGCCACCATTTTGTTGCTGTTCTACCACCATGAGCTGGATGCTCTCTGCCCTGTTCCACTCAGCCTTGGGCCAGCCAAATATGGACTGAAACCTCCAGTAACTGTGAGCTAATAAACCTTTCCTTTCTTCAGCTTGAGTGTCGGCTATCTGTCCTAGAAACAAGTATAAAGGAACTCAGACACTTATGTTTTGCTTATAATGTCAAAAATATCCATACAACTTATCATTTTATGAATACTGTAGAATTATAATCCAGGGTGATTTCTATTTCTTTTTAAATTGTTTTATGTTTCCATATATGTTTTAAAAGAGTAAACACAAAAGCATGCAACAAAAACAAAGACAATAACAAAACAACATATAATAATACAAATGACACAGAGAGTTCCTGAGCCTGGATCACCATCCTCACCCTAAAGATTTCCAGAGAGAGCTGGTAGCCTAGCTCTACCTCCCCACACTGGCTGGTGTTTCTCTCAGTCACAGTCACACTTGCTCACCTGGAAAACAGCCAAGGTGACACTGTAGGCCTTTCCTTGCCACATCCCTCATTCTTGCTGCAAATGGCTTAGCCTTGGCCACAGGGCTGTCCCTGAAGGACTTCCAATGGCACCTAGTTAGCTTGGCCCAGACCCTGTCACCCTCACTGGAACTCAACTAAGCCAAGGTCACATGGAATTGCCCAGGGAGATTGATTCACTGACCTCAATGCAGCTACTTTGAAGACTACCACAGTGACCTGCAGGAGTCTAGGTGAGCCTTATCTTGTATTGGCCCACCATCAAGAGAGCTTTGCAGGACTTTGGCCTACATTCATCATCGTTGGATCCTTTTTGAACTATTGCTCAAACGATCCAACAAGAAAGAAACCACATTTAAACTCACATAGCAGGAGCTTTGGTGAACCTACGTTGCACTCTCACTCTCCTGAGAGCCTTGGTAATCCACACCCCATAACTCAAGCATTCTTGCAGAGTCAGGGAGAGCATTGAGAGCTTCAAAAGAGACCAAGTTAAGCAACAAAAGGTAATCCTAGACCTCTAACCCACCCATAATAACTCCAGAAGACAAGATCATCGAACAACTTGGAAATCACACAACTCAAATTTTTGAGATGACCATAACTGTAGTAAAGAAGCAAATCCAAGAGACTGTGGAAATTATTACTCTCTACTTGGTAGAAATCATTTTGAATATATTCAGAATAATCCTGTTGCTATTACGTGCCCGGGGCATGTTTCATAGTTTCTTTGGCTTTGTCTCCTTCAGCTTAAAGCTTTTCTGTCTACCCAACATAAAAATATGTCATGTCTATTCAGGAACTTTAGATGGAACCTATGGAGAGTATATTTGACTGTCAGTCAACAACTATGACCCCTTTAAGCCTGAAGAACTCAGAATGATCAACACCCATGATTCCCTCATGAAAGTTCAGGTTACTTCTTCAGAAGGGAGAATGTTGCAGGCAGAAAGTTAGATAGAGGTAGCCATTCTTTCTTGAGATAAACTGAGTATTGTTTTAATTTTCTCAAATGACCAGTGCTATGGTTATTTTCTTTTTTAGGTATTTACTTGCCATTTGTATTTCTTCCTCTGAAAAGTGTGTATTCATCTCAAAAACACATTTTTTCATTGGGTCATTCAATTTGGGTGACTTTATTTTTGGGGGTTTTTTTAGTTCTTTATGTATTCTAGATAAAATTCATTTTTCTGAGTGATTATTGGTTAAAATTTTTTACCAATTTGTGTGTTGCCTTTTTACTGTGTTTGTGATTTCTTTGGACCTGCAGAAACTTCTTAATAAGATGAGATCCCAGTTGTTGATCCTTTGAATATTTCCTATATAGTTTGCTTCTTGATTGCGAACCCTGACTCCCCATATGTCTTCAAGATTTCCACCTACCTTGAATTTCAGTGGATTTAATTTTATTTTAATATTTAGATCTTCATAATGTCTTGAGCCAGGGAGATAGTTCAGTGGAATAAGGCTTGCCTGGCAAGAGCAGGGTCCTGAGTTCAATCCTCAGTATTGAAGAAAACCAAAACAACACAAAAATATTGTTACAATTTATCTTGACAGTGCACGGTGATAAATCTGAATTTATTTTTCATTTTTGGCATGCAGTTTTTATATCATCATTTATTTTTTTTAATTGTTATTATTTTTAATGTATTTAGTACAAGGTCTATAGGTTCTACAAGGTCTCACTACACAGAACAGACTCATGGTGATCCTCCTACTTTCAGTCTCCCAAGAACTGGAATTATAGATACACACCACCACACCTAGTCTCACTCACTGTCTCAAAATGCCCTGGGGACAGGGCCGGCACAGCACATCTGGGATCAAAGCCAGTCCCTGACACTTACAGCACCATTTATTAAAGCGGTTATCTTTCTTCCAGTAAAAGTGTTTGACCTTTTTGTCAAAGATGATGTGCAACTCTGTCTGGGTGATTACTGACTGCTGTAAAAGTGCCAAAATGCAGGAGCAAAATGCAATCTCAATCCTGTAGTCCACCCAAAACAAATTCAGGAGACAAAGGCATATAAGAACCATGAAATCACACACCAGGAATTTCTGAAATGACACATACACTAGTAAAGAAACAAGCCCATCAAGTTAAAAAAAAGTGATCACATCAGAAATAATCTCTCAGCTCTAGAAAGAAATGGAAACAATCATGAAAGAATTTCCCAGGATAGATAACTAAAACACAACTGAAACAAACAAACAAAAAATAGAAGACAGTAAAAAATGATAGAAAGATGGAATGAACAATAAAGGAAGGAGGGGCTGGGGCACAAGTACCTGCCTGGCAAGTGCAAGGTCCTGAGTTTGATCCCTGGTTCTGAAAAAAAAATTAGAATGCATGAAATAGATTCAAGCAGATATCCAGTGAATTGATAACTCCATTAAAAGCTAGAAAAATCACTTACATGAGACTGAAGATAGACTTTCAGATCTCAAAGACAGTGGTACAGCTATTAAGTGTTAAGCTAACAAGGAAGCAGAAAACAATTCAGCAGCTACAAGACAATGTAAAGAAAAATCACCTAAGAATAACAGGTGCCAGTGAAGCAGAAGGAGACAGCACAAATGACATAAAAGGCTATTTGCAGAAGTACTCGCAGAAAACTTTCCAAGTATGAGAAAATAAGCTGACATACAATTAAGTGAGGCATATAGAGCTCCACCCAGCCATAATCACAATACATCTGTATCTAGACTCATAATAATGAAGGTCTCAGAAATGCAGCAAAACAATAGTGTATTACAAGCTGCTAAAGGGAAAATATAGATCAGTTATAATGGAAAATCCATCAGAATTTTGCCAGATTTCTCAACACAATCCATCAAATAAAAAAGAGTTTAGAGAGAAGTATTTCAGGACCTAAAAGAAAATAACTACCAACACAGATTGATGTACCCTGCAAAACTATCAAAGTCAATGGCAAAATAAGAGACTTCATGAGAAAGAACAATTGAAGAAATTGAAGAACACCAAACCAACCCTACAAAGAGTGCTGACAAATGTTCTAGAGACAGAAGGGATCACAGGTTCAAGAAAAATGTGATGTAACCGCAAAACCGGGCAAGTAATTAAAAAGAGGGGTAAAAGTACAGAATCTATACCAAGAATATAACATAAAATTAAGTCAATGTGTATCAATAACAATCATCAATGTAAATAACCTTAATTCACCAATCAAATGAAATAGATTAGAATGGATTAAGAAAAAATCCAACAGTATGCTGCATACAAGAAAGATGTTTAACTCAAAAGGAAATTCATAGACTAAAAGCCAAAGCATGGGAAACAATCTTTCAAGCCAAGGGAAATAAGTAAAAAAGCAGGGAACTTATCCTAGTTGCTGACAATATCAACTTCAAACCAAAATTTGTTCAAGGAGATAAAGGTCACTACATACTTGTTAAAGGAAACCCGCAAGAAACAGAGAAACCAATTGTGAGTATACATGCAACCAGTGTGGGAGCACCAACCTATATAAGAAATTTTAACAGATACGAACAATCAAAAGTAATAATGAAGGATTTTAACATACCATTACCACAAAGAGATAGATAATTTAGGCAAAAAAAAAAAATCAGCAAAGAAATAAGAGAAGTAAACCAAACTTGTGAAAACAATTCACTTCAGAGATTTCCATCTAGCAGCAGAATGCACATTATGCCTATTTTCACATACAACACTCTGCAAAACAGATCATATACAAGCTGCAGAGCACTCTTAAGTAAATGCAGAATGTAAATTATAGCATGTTTACTATCAGATCCAAGGGTAGTTAAATTTAGAAATTATTGACAAATGAAACTACAACAGCATAAATGCATACAAATTAAATTAAATAATAATCATCAAAACAATCAATGGATCACAGATAAAATTACGGTAGAAAACTAACAAATATTTACAATCAAATGAAAATGCAGATACAACCTACCAAACCTTGTGGGATGCAATGAAAACTATTTTAAGAATAAAATTCATATGGTAAATTTGCACATGAGAAAAGCAGAACAAATTCAAATAATCTTATACTGCAATTCAAGCTCCTAGGAAAAGAACAAGTCAAGCCCAAAGCCTAAAGAAAGCAGGAAAATATAAAGATTGGAGTATAAATTAATGCATTGAATATGAAGAAACCAATACAAAGAATACATGAATCAAAGAGTCCTTTGAAACAAATAAAACTGATAAACCTATAGCCAATGAAAAAGGAGAACTACAGCCCAATCTCTCAAATGAAAACAGATGCAACAATGTTCAATAAAATAATAAAAAATTGCAGGAAATCAAGATTACACTTCATGATTAAGTGAGATTCATTCCAGAAAGATAGATATGTTTCAACATACCAAAATCCATGAATGTAATACAATACATCAGTAAAAACAAGAACAACTGCCGCACAATCATCTCAATAGATGCAAAAAAAAAAAAAAAAACAAAAATAAAAAAAACTGGTGTATATTTTAACTTCTTAAAAGCCATGTATGAGAAACTAACAAACAACAAAATAATAAATGAGCAAAAACTAAAGCCCTTCATTTTAAAATCAGGAACAAGACAATGATATTCATTGTTTCCAATCCTATTCAATATAATTTTAGAAACATTAGCAAAAGCAATTAGACAAAAAGGAAAAGTAGAAGGGATAGGGATTGGAAATAAAGTGAATTATCATTATTTGCAGATGACATGATTCTCTACATACAGGACCCCAAAAGCGCCACCAATAGTCTTATAGATTTGATAACCAAATTCCGCAGCGTAGCAGGTAACAAAATCAGCACCAAAAAAATCAGTAGCATTTTTGCACATAAACAGTGAATGCATTGAGAGAGTACTTAGGGAAACCATTCCTTTTACAATAACATCCAAAAATTAAATACTTAGGAATCAATCTCATAAAGGACATAAAAAATGTATACAGTGAAACAGATTGAAGATGATTTGAAGAAATGGGAAATTATTCCGTGCTCTTGATAGGAAGAAATAACACTGTAAAAATAGTCATACTCCCAAAATTGATACACAGAGTTGGTGCAATCCCAATAAAAATACCAATAGTAAACCTCACAAAACTAGAGAAATTTTCCCTCTTTCTTTCTTTCTTTGTTTCTTTCTTTGTTTCTTTCTTTGTTTCTTTCTTTCTTTCTTTCTTTCTTTCTTTCTTTCTGTGTAACCAAGGATTGAACTCAGGTGCTTGGGTTTGCCAGGAAAGCACTTATTCTACTGAGATATCTTCCCAGATCCCTGGCAGAAAACTTTTAATCTTTCATCAAATTAATTTGGGGAGAGAAGAGACACAGAATATCAAAAGCAATCCTTGGAAACAAAGGACATGCAGGAGGAGACATCACTATTTCTGACCTGTAATTATACTATGAAACTTCTGTGACAAAATCACATAGTAGAGACACAGAGACAGATCTTGGGATCATTGAAACAGAACAGAAGATGCAGAGACAACTGAAATCACACTCAGCCACCTTATCTTTGATAAGTGGGCCAAACAGGCTCACTGGAAGAAAGATAGTCTCTTTAATGGATAGTGATGGGAAAGAAATGGCTCTCCACATGCCCAAAACTAAACTAAGTCCCATGCCTATCACCATGCACAAGCTACAGTCAAATTGGGTCAGATATTTAAATATTCAAATAGAAACACTAAATGTTCTGGAGAAAAATATAATTAGAAGTCTTAAATACATAGGTGTAGGTTGTAGAGGGTTCATGAAAAAAAAAATTTCATTGGATGTACTTCATAGACTCAACAACTAGGATCACATCTTTAGAACAGCTTCTCACTTCAAAGCATATCTCCAACAGAGTAAAAAAAAAAAGCAAAAAGTTCCAACTGTAAAAAATAGCTGACTGTTTCTCCAACAAAAGCCTCATATCAAGAATGGATAAAAAATTGGGGGGCTGGGGAAACAGCTCAGTAGAATAAGCACTTGCCCGGCAAACACAGGGTCCCCAGTTCATCACCCAGTGCCCCCTCCAAAAAGAATTTAAAACATGAGGCCCCAAAAATTCAAAATTCCAATCCAAAATGGGCAGCTGATATGAATATGCACTTTTGTGTGGAATAAAAACAAATAGTAAGCAAATATGTGAAACAATGTACAACTTCATATCACAAATCACATATGCATTGTCCCTTTCTTACCCTGATCCTTCTCTGCTTCCTAACTGCCAGGCCATTCGTAATTCCCCTTTGCCATACTGCTCTGTCTTAGAGCCAGCCCACTGTATCCTGAAATCTTCACCATGAGCAAAATTAAATCTTTCCTCCTTTACATTATGGGTATTTGTTATTATGTCCCAGCCAGGAGAAAGTGACTGAGGTATTCACTATTGGATAGACAATGCCTTGATCTTGGGCTGCGATATGTGACCATTCCATAAAAAATTTATTCAATGTGTAACTAATGAGTAAACACTGGATTCATCAATCGTTCGTCCTTACTAATAAGCAGTATTTGAATGTAATGATTTAGTAGTTACAGATATTTGCTGTAGAAAAGTTTGCTAAGTTTTTCAATGCCTTAGCACATTTCTAAAAGAAACAACATGGCAAAAGTCCACCATTCTCCTTTAAAAACATGCACAGAAGATGAACTGCACTGACAAAACATCATTTATGATTATTCAGCATGGACCATTTACTCACAAATGCAAAAATCTTTTCAATAGTGAGGAATTTTATCATAGAGGAGGACTAGTCTCTGTAACTATTTAACTGTACTATACTGTCACAAAATCTGTGATTTCCATGACAGCCTATAGTTAATGAAGTGGAATCCCCTTTAGTGGAAGCATTCTAGAATTCTGTCTTTCTCACCCTCCTGGCCTAATTTTCTTTCTGGTGTTACAGTACAATGCTGTACAGTACTGTGCACTTAATCTCCCTTTTTCATCTTCCCAATTCATCTTGTTGGAAAGAATTCAACATCCTATAATTTTACCCTCCAATGAACTAGAATAATTTCCACATTTAGATTATTCAAAGCCATTAACAGAACTTTGTTTTCTGCTAGTATTTAATTCTACTATAATCTACTGTCAAATGCATTAAATAGCAGCATCACAGATCCTTCAATGGCACAGAAATGGGAAAGGAATAGAAAGTGTTTAGAAATACCTTTGCAAGCCACTATAACAATAATGTCATTATTATTGAGCCATCACCTACACATTCTGTTTTATATGAAATCAAACTCAGTTGCACAAATAACAGCTTTTGCTGTCCTACATAATGTGAGTTTCACCCTATCCTTGGAGAAAGGCTACACAGAAAGCTAAAGCTTTCTAGCTGATATTTTCCTCAATATATAATCACTAAGTTTAATGAAACAGAAAAAGAAGTCTACTTGTTTTCTTCTTAATATTGAATTGAGATAAGATGTAGATAATTTCCAAAGGAGGATGCCATCAATATTTTCTTTCCATACAGTAGCAAATGATTTTTCTGTTGAAAGGTGAAGTTTATTTCTCTTGTCTTTATGCCTTCCCTGGTCTTCTGAGCAGCAGAAGAAGACAAATAATTGTCCTAGGACTTCAAAATTCCTCTAGATCTCACCAAGCTCTCTTCCTTTTAATGAAAATAGTCCCTAACAAACAAAATCCATGTTCTGAGGCTCATTCATACACTGGTTTCCAAATCCACAAGCCAAAAGATTCCCAGCAGTATCTAGCTTCCACTGTGAATGAAACCAATGTAGTGCTTCTGTTACTGCTGGGGCCATAGCCAATAGCATACGAACAGACCCTTTGTGAACTAATGCGTTACGAGATGGACTGTATTTAAATAGCTGTTCATTTCAAAAACAATGTGTCTGCAGTTTTAAAGTGAGAAGATATGGAGCCAGTGTCAAATATCAGTTTAGGCACATTTATTATCCTGACCAACCTACTTAGGTGAGTTCCATGCATTGCACTTTTTCTTTTTCCTATTTCTTTTGTCATATTTAAAATGAAGGACTCATAAAAATACTTTTTAGAATGATGGCCAAAGTTTAATGAGGTTAACATAGCTGAAAAACTTAGAATATTGCCTTGAGTTTAATAAAAACTTGTATTAGCAAATATCAATTAGTGGACATAAAGGTAAGTCATTAAACTTCCAGAGAGGCCGTTTGTAATCTTATGTTTTTGCAATCTATCACCTTTATCATTTAGGTGTATATTCTCCACTCTCTTTGCATTACAATAATCATGATCTAGAACCAGATAAAAACTTAAAATAGCAAGAAGTAACAGGGTCTTTTTTTCTGTTTTTGTAGTATTACAAATTATCATTTCCTCTCTTCTCCTTTCTGATTTTACTTAACCTTAAATATAAGACAATTTTGAGGCTAGGGGTGCTGGTGTGCACCTGCAATCCCAACATCTGGAAAGCTGAAAGCAGGAAAATCACTATGAGCCTGAGTGAGAATGTGTAGAACTCATACTAAGTATATATATATATATATATATATATATAT
Organism: Myocastor coypus; assembly: GCA_004027025.1. Classification (NCBI taxonomy): domain Eukaryota; kingdom Metazoa; phylum Chordata; class Mammalia; order Rodentia; family Myocastoridae; genus Myocastor; species Myocastor coypus. The sequence continues at coordinate 26,979 of PVJA010005789.1, read as the reverse complement.
ATATATATATATATATATATTGTTCTTCCTCACTAGTGTTTTTCCAATAATAGCATAGAACATATATATTCTATTCCCATTCCCTTACCAAATATTTAGTGAATTGCTCCTGTGTGTCTGATTTTTGAAGACAAAATAATGCAGAAGGCAATCAGATGCATCACCCTACTCTGGCATATGACATAGTAGAAATAGGACATTGTAAAGGAACTAAGATTTGTTCTTACAAATCTAGTCCCTTAATACTTTTCATACACTCAATTCTGAAGATACTTAAAATATTATACCAGTTTTATAACACCTACTTGTCTATATCCTGTTTTTTATACACCTAAGTACTATCTATAGTAGAAAGCTCAGTAACATAGTGCATATTTCTTCATGTTTTTAAACACTGAATGACACAAGGAATCAAAATATGTGATACCCTACATTTACAAGCTAGTCTCCTAGTAAATAGAAATTCAAATTGAGATTTCTTATTTGTGACATTCCAAATAGCTCTGATTCAGTTGTTTGTGGTTTTAGGCAATTGAACTATACATACCTCCTAAGAAGATTTGGATGAGGATGGTTCCGCATCTTGATATGATTGATATGATCTTCAGGCTTGCATCTTTGCCAGTAATATGCTAATTTTATTACAGTAAGTTTCTATTATAATTTCAGGTCTTGTATTATGGTGGCACCTGACTTTCCCTTTTTGCCCAGAATTACTTTTGCTGTTGTAGGTTTTTATCTGTTTCTACATTAATTTTAATAGTATTTTCAGTTGATCTGTGAGGTAGGTCAATGATACTTTGATTGGGACTGAAATACATCTCTGTGTGAGAACTGTGACTATTTATTACCATGTTGGTTCTTCATGTCCAAGAACAAGAGTTATCTTTCCATTTTATGATATCCTCTTTAATTTATTTTCTAAATGCACTCAGCCAACTTATTTTTGAAAAAAGAGCCAGACATACTCCCTAGAAGAAAGATGATTTATTTAATAAGCAATGCTGAACAATTTGACTTTTCACATACAGAAGAATAAAACTAGACTCGTATCTACAACCATGACTAAACTAAAGTCAAAAATGGATTAAAGACTATGCTTTTCTTATCATTGTTTTGTTTTAATTTTTTATAGGGAGTACAAAAAGTTACAAATGATATAGAATTTCAGTAAACAAAATAATATGAATTTTGGCGTATTTGTTGTATTCACTAGTGCTGTCTTCAGATTAGTCAAACTTTTAAACATTGAAATAGAAACACTGAACATAGTGGAAGAGAACACAGGCATCACTCTTGAAAACAGATTTATGCAGAGACTTTATGAAATAAACTTAGACTGCACGTTAATATTACAGATAATCAAAGCATGATCATAATACAAATACTTTATTCATAAGACAATCACTAGCAGAGTGAAAAGATCATGCACAGAGTGGGAAATAATTTTATCCAGATGTCCCAAAGACAAAAGCATTATATTCTGAGTATGTAAAGAACTGAAAAGAAAAAAAAATCGAACTCTCAACTTCAAAGACCGAATCCAAAATAAGCATTAAAGATGTATACACATGTTCACAGATGAAGGAATATAAATGACAAATAAACACATGTGAAAATGCTCAACATTGTTGACAAATGCCAATTAAACCAACGCTAAGATGCCATCTTTCCCTAGAAAGATTAGCTGTCATCAAAAACAGATAACAAATGCTGGAAGGGCTCTGGGGCAAACATAACCCTGTTCTACTATTGGTGGGAATGTAGACTCACGCAACCACTGTGCCAATCAGCTGGGGATGCCTATCATTCTGCTCTTTTAGATGTGTGCTGCTTCTAATGTCATTTGAAATATCGCTATACTCTCTTTCAAGTAGATATTTGTTTTTAAAAAAATCAAAAAAGTTAACAAAAGAGAATAAAATACAAGGAAAAGTGCCATAAGGTTAATCTGCATAGTGAGACTCTATACCAAATACATATATAAAAATAAATAAAGAAATCTAAAAATCTGCAGAAAATCATAATCGATGATATTGAAAACAAACTGATAAAAGATATTTATGAAAACCAACAGCTCACATCATACTGAATGGATAAAAACTGAAAGCTTTCACTTTAAAGTCAGGAACAAGATAAAAATGTTCACTGTCATCACTGCTATTCAAAGTAGTGCAAGAAGGATTAGCCAATGCAATTAAACAAGAAAGACAAATAAAATAAATAATTATTGGAAAAGAAGAAGCAAAATTATTGTTTTCAGAAGACATGATACTCTACATAGAAGAACTTAAAAACTCCAAGACACGCCTACAGATTTAATAATGAAATTCAGTAACAGCAGGATACAAAATCAACACTCAAAAATTAATAACACCTCTGTATACAAACAAGAAAAGGTTGTTTCCTTAGAGATAAAATTAGATAAATCCTTTCATAATAACATCCCTCAAAACAAAATATATAAGAATCAATCTCATAAGGGTGATGAAAAATTCACAGAGTGAAAATTAAGTACTCTGAGAGAAGTGATTGAAGAAATCTTCAAAAAATGTTAAAATATTCCTTGCTCCTAGATAGGAAGCGATATTGTAAAAATGACCAAAAATTCACATTGTTCTAAAGATTCAATGCAATCTTTATTAAAATGCCATTAGTATAATGTACACATCTAGAAAAGATTTCTTAAAATTAATGGGGAACCAGAAGAGACCTAAAATAGTAAAAGCAATCCTGGATAACACAGGAAAGGCAGGAAGTATCACAATTTCTTAATTGAAAGTACACAACAAAGTTACTGTGATAGGGGCCCGGCGGGATGGCTCAGTGGTCTAAAGTGCCTGCTTGGGAGCTTGGGAGGCTTCAGGGACAGTGGTTCAATCCCTGGCACCACATGCTGTACCAGCCTTGCCCTGGGGGCGGGCTGAGCCAGCCACAAAAAGGAGTGAATAAACAAAGGTTCTGAAACACGAAAAAAAAAAAAAAAAAAAAGTTGCTGTGATAAAATAATCACCGTACAGGTTCAAAAAAAGCTGACTTGAGGATCAGTGAAACAGATCAGAAGATGCAGACAGAACTACGAGCACACTTAGCCAACTTACTTTTGATAAAGGGACGAACACATTCATTGGAATAAAGAAAGTCTCTTTAATGGATGGTTCTTGAAAAACTGGCTTGCCACATGCCTAAGGCTAAAAGTAGACTTATGCTTAACACCAAACAAAAAGCTACAGATAAATGTATGAAATGTTTAAAGATTAAAACAGAAGCATTAAATCTTCTAGATGAAGAAGCAGGTAAAAAATCACAAAGGCATAGGGATAGGTAGAAAGTTCATGAATGAAATCAAAGATCATCGGGAATATTTCAAAGAATAAACAGTTACGATATTACCTTTTGAAAAGCTTCTGCAGATCAAAAGATATTACTAGTAGGGGCCGGGGAATAAACTCAGTAGAATGAGCACTTACTGGCAAGCACAAGAGCCTGAATTCAATCTCCAGTCCACGAGAAAACAAACAAACAAATCACCAATAGACCAAATAGAAAATCTATGAAATGATAAAAAGTTATAGTCAACTGGCCCTCTGACAAAGATTTATCTAGAGCGAGGGCTGGTCAGATAGCTTAGTGGACTAAGTGCCTGCTTTGGCAAGTGCAGGGACCAAGGTTCAGTCCCAAGTCCTGTGTGCTGCATTGGCCTCATCCCCCAGGCACACTGATCTGGCCAACAAGACTGGGTATGCTGGTACATGCTTGTAATTGCAGCAGCGGGGAGGCTGACATGGGAGGATCACTAAGAGTTAAGCTCAATAATGTACCAAATATATAAAAGAAAAAATAAAGATTTGTCTAGAACATACAAATAATTTTTTAAAAATCAAACCCTCAAAATTTGAAGACACAATACAGAAATGGAACCTGAAATTAATATATGATTCTCAGATGAAATACAATTGGCAAATAAATATATGAGAAAATGTTAAACATTAACGGTCATTTGAGAAATACAAATTAAACAATATTGAGATTCTGTCTCATCCCTATCATCTGGAGAATGGCTCTTATCAAGAGACAAGCAATATCAGATGCTCAAGGAGTTGTGGGGGAATAAGGCACACTTCTCCCTATTAATGGGCATGTAGAGTGGTACAACCGCTATGGAAATCAGTGTGGAGATCCCTCAAAAAGCCAAGACTGGAAGCACCATTCAGCTCAGCTATTCTCCTGGGTACTTTTCAAAATGAACTGAAAACATCATACCTCAGAGATACATGTGCACCTGTGTAGACAGCATCACTATTTGTCAAACCTGAAACTTCAAAACAACCCAAATGCCCATCAACTGAAGTATGAATAAAAACGATGTGGTATTTTTACACAGTGGACTATTAGCTATACAGAAAGATAAATTTAAGGATTTTATTGGTAAATGGATCTGACTAGAGACCACACTTGTAAATGACATAAGTCAGATTTACATGTGCAAACATATTGCCTTTCTAGTGTAAGAACCTGAGAGAATAACTACAATCCAAAAGGCATAACAGATACTGTGAAAAGGCAAAGATCCTGTTCAGATGAAGGAAACACTGAGATGAGGAGGACAGAAGGAGAAGTGGGTAAGACATATATATCTATATATGTATACAGGATGGCTTGAATAACTGTATTGTACTGTGTTTCTGCTGGCTTATGGTAAATATCAGTCAATGATTAATTTTTTCCTCTTCATAATTTCTTGTATATTTGCATACATATATCTGGTACTCTAAATTTTTAAAGAAAACACTATGGAATGCAATGATTATTGAATTAATATTATTTTGTTTGGTGAAATTTTGCACTGTTTTTACTTTTGTTGACATTAATTTTTATCTTTTAATAAATTAAATAATATAGTTATACAGTTAGTTTGTCTTAGTTCATTAAAAAAAAAAAAAAAAAAAAAAAACTTTTTGCTAATACTACCTGGACAAGATATCACACCTACATCTTCTACTCTGAATAATTACTAACAACATAACAATATACAATGTATCCTCTATTGTTAGTGTCCTAGTAACATGCTTAAAACTCACTTTCAGTTGGGTAGATAGCTTGGCGCTACAAGCAATTGTCTGGCAAGTGCAAGGACCTGAGTTCAATCCATTGCACCCCATGCTCTGCTGGCCCTCCACTAAGCCAGCCACTGAAACCAGCGTGGTGGCACATGCCTATAATCCTAGCTCTAGGGAGGCTGAGACAGGAGGATCACTATAAGTCAGAGCAGCACAGCAAGACCCTGTACCAAATAAATAAATAAATAAATAAATAAATGATTTTTAAAAACAACAAACTCAGTTTCATTGTTACCTTTATATTTTTTTAACTTTAAGTTAAAGAAAAGAATTGTAAATCATTATAATATGTATACCTCCTTGCCAATGGGAAAACGATTGTGATGAATGATCCATGTGTATAAATTCCTGGCTGTATATTCGATTTTCTATCTCTTCAAAGTAGAAGAAACCCATTAGACACATATTTTTAAAGAACAGAAAAACAGATAATGAGAATCTTGAAACTATTTTTCCCTTCATATGTAAAATACACAGATAACTATTTGAGTATACACAAGGAACACTCACTAAACTTCATACTTATTGCAAAAAAAAAAAAGGTTCACTAGTAAATTAGAATGTCTTTTCCCCTCTTTAAAAGAGTATTTGGGATATATTCTTTATAGCAATGAATGAATGAATGATGACATAAACCCTTATTAGATGGTGCATATTAAATGTTCAGGTTTAGGAGTTATAATGCTGGACAATACTTCTATGAAATACTCATCTGTTGAAAAGTTACATTTTCATACAGTATTAACATGATTGGTTCTTATGTATGTTGGTGATACTAGAGGGAGTAATAACAGTAGCAGAAAGGTTATTCTGATGATGAAATGCGACAATCCACTCAAAGGGCTTCCTGGAGTACCTACATGTTATGGATATTCAATAAATATTTTTATTAGTAGGGATTTTTCTAATAGGTGACCAAAATAAACCTTAGAAATAAATTAAATCAGTTTTACAACGGCTAGTTAAATCAAAGCCGTAAAATTGCCATCATATGTAAGACCTGAACTTTCTGTTTTATGTCTCTGTTCCAGTTAAGGTCAATCCAAGGAAAATCTTCAAAACAGCATTAGGCTTTTCTAAAATGATCAACTCATCCCTGTCAGTCAGGACAATTCAACTTCCTCACATTAGCTTGGTCTTTTTCATAGGTTTCATAGGTCTTTGCCCACTTTTGCATATGTGAGGTACGTTCCTTTCTCCTTTCTGTGACCAATTATAAATTGATAATAGCTTAGAAATTTCTTAAATTGTTGCATTCTCACTAGTTTTATTTAATTTAATTTATATCGCTACAGGAAAAAGTAGGTTCTATAATAATTGCTTTATAAAAGGGAGGCCTGAAAAATAAGAATGTAGTGTCACATGCTTTGTGGAAGTGATCTAGCCAATATTTCAATGCAGACTGTACACAGCCCCTTGGTTCCAGGCACGCTTCAATAGCACTTTAGTTAGAACACCCACTTCCATTTTGTCTTAGTTCAACCGTTGATGCCTGTTGGCCTGACTAGTATCCTGCCTGATTCAAAAATCCTTAGCTGGCTGCCTTGGTTAGCAATGATCAATTCTCTTTCCGGTTTTCCTTGTGTTTGTAACCTCTACTGCGAAATGCAAGAAGGATTTCTTTGCCAATTATTTTATTATTTTCTCTTTATTACAGTTCACTTTGTGTTTTCCAGGAGCATTGCCAGATATTCTCTCCCTTGAAATTACCTCAAAAGTTTGTTTATACAATTATTTACATAATTGACTCATTAGACTTTCATTAGTGAAAGAAGGTAGGCTCAGGTGCCAGAGGAAAGAGGAGGGGAATTGAATATGACAATCAGTAGTACAGCAGTCCGTATCTTTGGGGAGTGTCAGAAAAGGTGTGGAATTTCATAGTGGTATCAGTTGCACAACATAGTGAACATATTAAAAAAATATCTAGTTATACCATTGGAGATCACAACTTTGACATGTGCATTATATTTCAGTTAAAAAGTTAAATTACTGATCATACAAAATGAAAAGTACAAGATGATGCCAATAATCAATATTTCAGTAGTACCCAAATTAAAGATTATAATTTACATCTTTATTGTAAAGGTTAGCAAAAAGCACACACAACTCAACAAAGGAAAAGAAAGCACAAAGGAAGAACAAAACACAGCAGTGTGGATGTACGTATTGGACACACTGTAAAACATGGCCTAATTTGATAAGCTTGTATGGGATTTTCCTGTTACTTTTAGATTTACTTTTATTCCTTAACTTTCCCCACAATGGTTATGAATTCTTTTTAAACCAGGAAAAAAGTATATTTGATGGCCCTTACTTTCCAAGAGAAACAATGCAGTGCACCCTAGTAATTTGTATGTGTGAGTGAGTGAGTGTGTGTGTGTGTGTGTGTGTGTGTGTGTGTGTTTGTGTAGCTGCAGCTGCAGACAGAGGAGCTGGGTGGGTGTAGGAGGGAGAGAGAGACAGACAGAAACAGAGACAGACAGAATGACAAAGGAGTAAGAACAAAACAAGGAGGAAGAGACCAAGAAGTAATGAAAAAGATAAAAGCCTTTTGTAGAGGGGATCTCAGCTAAGGCAGTTTTAATGCATTTAATTGTGCTCTGAGATTTTTCTAAGTAGAGCCATAGCATAATGAAATCAATAGAGACCTAGCTTTTCTTACTTAGGCACCACCCATTTCTTTGAGCTGCTGCCAATTATTTCCTGGTTATTTTCAGGATAATTATTGAAAACCTAGCCGGGCGTGGTGGCTCACGCCTGTAATCCCAGCACTTGGGAGGCTGAGGCAGGAGGATCAGTGCGAGTTCGAGACCAGCCTGGGCTACAAAAGTGAGCGCAGGACCAGCCTCAACTGCATAGCGAGACCCTGTCTCAAAAAGACAAAAAAAAAAGAAAACCTAGGAAGGTTTTCAAACTCAGAAAAGACACTGAAGCCTATAAATTATGCATATTTATGATTTTTTTCACTCATGTTAATTTTTTCAAAAGTGAGAAAAAAAGCCCTTAAAGTTAATGTTCTATACATCCAGTGAGATTTTGTTAGCTTTGGCAAAATAAATTTTTGTTTGCTAACAAAATCGTATTCTGACAACTAAAGTATGTATTAATCCAAAGAACCTAGAGTTGTCCTAGCAAATTTATCTTTAAGTAATAAAAACTACAAGCCACCAAGATAAGTTAGTTGACTAAATGCCTACTTAGACCAGTGGATGGATCAATGTTGAAGCCCAGGCATAGCAGGCCATGCTAGCTCCGCCCCCAGGCATGCTGTGATGGCCAAAAAGACTGAGTGTGCTAGTGTATGCCTGTAATGCCAGCATTGGGAAGGCTGAGACAGGAGCATCACTATGAGGCTGATCGGCATATTGAGACCTTGTACCAAATATACTACTACTACTACCACTACTACTACTACTAGTACTACTACTACTAATAATAATAATAATAATATTAATAATAACAATCATAATAATAATAACAATAATAATAATGTCAAACAGATCACATTTGGCAGTCATACTTTGATAGCTTCAGGGACATACTGATTACCTAAAGATTCTTATTGTGTTTAAAGGCAAAGGTTTTCTGAGTCCTTTGAAAGTTTTGAGGTTCTTTCCCAGAAATAATGATGCATTGCTTATGTTTATGAGATTTAATGCTGGCTTTACCCCTGTTTTTAAAATTTTCTAAGTTTTTATATGTCAGGGATATCAAATAAAGATACATTTGGATATTTTATCTGAAGGAGACATGGTATATGCCAAGGAAGCACAGAGTAGGAAACGTATAAACAATGAAAAAGGCACTGAGGAATTCTTTGTAAGGACCAGATAAGGTTAAAGGGAATTTCGAATGGGGCCAATGAATGGATGGAAATGAGAAGATAATGTCTTTTCAATGCCAATGAATTAAGAATGCACAGAGAATTCAATAGTACTGATAAGTGAGTGAGGTGACAAGGCAGCTTCCATCTATAGAATATGCCAACTAAACTAGGTTGCTACTCTACAAAGAAAAGAAGCTAAGTACATTTGGTCAGGTTATCAAAGGGACAGATTCAAATTTTCCTGTTAGTCTCATTAACAAATCATTCAAAGTAATTAAGCCCCCTTTTTCTCCTCTTCTCCCTTCTTTATCATCTTCTTCCTCTTGTTACTCCTTCATTTATCCAGGTCCCTAAAATGGCAAACAAAATTGCATGCCTTTGAAGAAATTATAATCGTCTTCATGTACATGTACTTGCCAAGATGAGGAAAAAAAGTCTGTCCATTGCTTGTCATCAGGACGTTTTTTCCTTATCCTTAAATAGATAAATTCCAATGTGGTGGTTAATTTTATTAATCAAATTTACTGTCCATGAAATGCATAGATTAAGCATTACTTCTAGGCATATCTATGTGGTTGTCTGAGTAAGGTTCACCTTTAAGTGTGTAGACTGGTAAAGCAAATCACCCTCCTCTATGCAGGTAGGGATCATAAGATCTTTGAGCTATAAATTATAACAAAATGTAGAGAAGGGAGGGTTTTTTGTTTTGTTTTGGTTTTTTTTTTTGCCTTGTTTTACTCCCTGAGAGCCTCCTGGGCTTGAAACACCTCTTCTCTTCCTCTGTGGCTACTGAACTGGGCTATAATGATACATTAGTTAAAGGGAAAAAAATAAAGAATAGATTTATAAACCCTCTGCAAGTTTATGTAATAAACTATTATTCTACACAGTTAGACATATCTTCATAATGATAAAGATATCACCTATTTTTTAAAAAATGAAAAATGACTTAAAGTCTTGGTCACTCTAACAAAAAAAGTAAAAAAGATTTATACAGGGAAAATTCTGGTACTCTGAAATGGTATTGGATATGTGAAAGGTTAGGGTGCCAATCTTAGGCTGTGTGATATGAGAAAGAGGAAATGGGGTGGTGGGGGTGATGAGCAATATTTTTCTATCTTATATCTTCTATCTATCTATCATCTATCTATCTACTTATCTACCTACCTAACATCTATCATCTATCATCTATCTATTCCCCATGGTGAATTCATTTTTGAGTGAACATATGCTAATAAAAAGTTGAGGAAAAATACAAAGAATTGAAAGTTAGGAAACAAAGTATAAAAGAATTTAGTACCAAAATAGCAACTGAATAAGTGACTATCATTCTTAAGCTTTCACATATTTATTTTCAGAGCTAAGACTGCTATAATAATGCTCTATGTTCTTCTATTTGAACAATATTTCCACTCATCTTTCTCCCCATGCTTATAGAATTATACTTCTAAGGATACTAACTGTGGTTCTTTGAGGCCAGATGACCTCTTCTACGCATTTGTACAGGGCAAATGGCATTAAAATATATTATTTTAAAAACATAACACTGTCACATTGTTTTGAGAATCAAAATTATAGACCCTGTACTAAATACATAAATAAATATTTATATTATCAATAATTATGAGACAGTCATTGGAAGATAGAATGATATCACTTGTGATAATACAAATATTTGGCAAATTATGAGAAAGAGAAAGAGGTATTTGTTATTAGAATTTTAATCCAAAAACACATTGCTCTTGGAAAAGACTAGGTAAGTTCATATGTATGATTTAAAAGAAAATTTAGGAGAAAAAACTTGGGAAATGTTTTGAGCTACAGAGACTGATTAAAGTTAAATCTCTTGACAAAAATTTACTTAGATGATAAATAAAACTTAGTGCAGGACTTTTTCAGGTAAGACTTACAGACTTAACATGCATCTTTCAGTTTGTTTACAACAGTCCATGAGACTGATAAAACATAGTTATATTAAAAATGACTTTGGGTATAGAAATTAGATTGCTGCAAGAGTCCCTGAAATTAACCCCTTAGTAATATAGGTATATGTTTGTGGGGATGCATCCATCAAAAGATCTTCAACCTGGAATAAAAGAGCCAGCAGTGACGTGAAATTAAAAGAAATTCTTTACATTAGTTTTCTAGGGATACTATAATAAAATAAATGACCTACATAAGGGAAATGTATAGTTTAACAATTTGAGAGCTTAAAGCACAGGATGCAGGTGTCAAGAGGTCATTCCTTTTGAGAGACAGGAGAAAAAATCTTGTTTCAGGCCTCAATTTATGGCTTCTCTATGGGCATTTTTTCCCTACATTTCTTTATATCATTTTTGTCTATGCCTGCATGTAAATGTCCCTCTTGTGAAAGGAAATTGGTCCAGAACCCTACCTTACTCCAGTGTAATCTAAACTAATTAATTTTCAAAAATGTCTTTCCAAATAAAGTCCCTATTTTTTTTGAAAGTTTAACTCTAAGTTACAAATTTCAAAAAGCACATATTGTGCTTTCGGTATTTCATAAAGACAATGCTTAGAACACTCTCCAGCCATTTTGTTGTTGTTGTTGTTGTTTACTTTTTGAGACAGGGTCTCGCTATTCAGTTCAGGTTGGCCTTCAACTCACTTTTGCAGCCGAGGCTGGTCTCAAACTCACACCGATCCTCCTGCCTCAGCCTCCCAAGAGGTGGGATTATAGGCATGCGCCATCTCAGAGGTAGCTGAGAACACAATGAATAAAGAGCTTTTCAGGAAATGGAGCATTAAACAGGATTCTGGGATTCTTGAAAGTGTGGAATTCTATATGCCATAGTAGCCATTTGTTGCCTTCATTTTCACAAACACTAGTATTCTCCTAGTGTTCAGAAGCACATTATTAAGATAAATTGGCTAGCCATTGAAGCAAAATCCAATTCAAGATATGTAGACAAATAATTTTATCAGGAAAGAAATCAATGAGGAGCACATGACAATTTTTCTCCTGGTGCTCGGTATGAAATTTCACTTCAGGTCTTGTTTTTGCCACGTGACTTGAAGAACGGAAGAAGATAATTGGTATAAAACAGAGACTAAAGCCTAAAGCAGTGGGAAGTGGAAACTAAGAACTCTGCTTGGGTATTCTAGTAGCTCTCTGCCTCTTTCAGGGACCATTCATGTCATTTATTCCTGTCTGTAGTTTCCCTGAGCTGTCACAGTAGACCTGTAATATGCCTGCTATTGTCTCATTGTGTGTGCTGTTCTGCTCCAGTTGCAGTTCGCTGGTATTACACACAGCTGAATGCAAACTGTTTCATAGAGAAACCATCGTATGGAAAGAAGGCCTGTAAAGAACAGACCCTAACATGTGGGCTGATTAAAGTGAGGGGAATTATAAAGTCAAGAGGTCTCTTCCATCAGTCTGGAAGATGAAATGCTTCTGTACTTTTTCATTTGGTGAGGAGCCACACTGAATTTCTCTGATGGCTTCATTTATCACTGTAACACCTGGTACACAATTTTTAATTTTTTTTTCAAATATGTTACATACTAGAATTGAAGCTTTTCACTTCAGTGAATATTTCCATACATTGTACCTAGTAATTTCTCTGTAGAATCTTTGCTGCATATATTTTTCTAAAGCATCCACCATAAATTGCATAACTCTTTTCCTGGCTCTTAAATTGAGTCATACTTTTCTTTTCAAATGTATTGGTGAGTGTTCCCTTCAGGTAGCTCTCCAGAGAAGGAGGGATCCTGCTTAAGCTCCTGGCATCCCCAGTATGTCAAAATCGAATAAGAAAAAAAAAAGCATTATAATAGCCAGAGATTATAATAAAATTATTCAGGTACTCCCTCTTTTTCCCAAATAATAAGTACTTTCTTCAACATAACTTTCACCAATCTCACAGTCCCTCTGGTCGCTGAGCTGCAAAACCTTAAAGTTTGCCTCCAGGCTACCATGCAGGAGAAATAATTTCAGCACCTCTCATGTTATGGGCTACAGAAATAGCTTTGAAGATATAAAATAATTTCACTATAAAGTAGCATTTAAACACATTTCTCAGTTGAAAACCATTAAGGTTTTTCAAACACATGCAGAAATTCTAACTTTAAGTTTAAAAATAGAGACAGATATGACATAGAGATGAGCTAGAGATAGAATTGTCCTAATTGGAATACTTCCTGTTCAAGTACTTTATAGTTGATTTTGTAGAATTCCCCAGTAGGAGCTTCATCTTTTATTGGGTGTTATCCTAATGTGTTATCCTGTGTCATGTCTGAGAAAGTTAATAACATGATAATTCTATCAACAGGAATCTAAAATATAGTATTTTGGACAAATTTGGGCCCTATATTGCAAAAAATAAATCCAGATATGGGCAGTTTGAGAATTATCATACAGGCAGCATTATATTACAAAGCCAAACTCTAACTGTTCATATTCTGTGATTGCAAAAGTGAAAATAAAAATTAATGTGGAAGAAAAAAAAACATATGTACTATTATACATTTATAGTTAGTTCTCTCTGGAAAGTTTTTGGTGCTTCCTGACAGTTATACTATCTAGTTCCAATTTTCTTTCTGTTCTCCAGAGTACAATTTCCTGCAGTCTCCTCTTACTTCAAATCCCCAACATCTTTTGCTCAGTGCACTCAATTGCCAAGTCATATATGGCTGGAAAACTAAAGATCCAACAATGAAGCCTCCAAACAGTTTGTCTGCTCACATACCCAACAGGCTCTTCTATGTGCAAAATTATGCCTTCTATTCTTTTGAACAGTTCATGATGCTGGCTAGAGAAATTCTGAAATTTTCTAACTCTTTCCATCCTTCCCTGACACTCCAGAAGTTTGTCACAAAAGAGTCCTTTTATTTTACTGGCCAAAGACACCAAGATTCAAATGCTAGGTGTCTTAGTTAGTTTTCACTTGTTGCTGGGACAAATACCAGACACTCAAAATGAAGGAAGGAAAGGTTTATTTAGCTCACAGTTCCTGGAGGTTTCAATCCGTATTCGGCTGGCCCAAGGCTGAATGGCACATGGCAGAGAGCAGCAGCGCACTGAGCACACAGAGGGCAGGGCCAGCATGGCATGTGGTACGGAGGAATGAACCCCAGTACCTGCAGTTTGCAGTTGCCTAAGCTGTAACTTAGTCCACTGAGCTATCTCACTGGCCCTTGAAGATTTATTATTAGTATTAGTATTATTATTATTGCATTTTTAGGGAAGGGTCTATAGGGTGTTCAGGGTCTCACTACTAGATCAGACTCATAGTTATCCTCTTGTTTGCAGCCTCCCAAGAGCTAGTTTTACAGGTGTGCACCACCATGCTCCGTCTCAGTTATTTTCTCAGCGCTCCACGAGGGAGTGGGACCTGCACTGTAGGCCCTGGGATTGAACCTCTGGCCCTTCCACCTTCTTATAAGCGCTTTAATCCACTGAGCTCTTTGGCCGGCCCTAGAAGACTTATTCTTGAAAATAAGTGATATGCAGTGTATATGTGAGGAAAAGAAACTAAGCCATGCACATAAAGTGTGTGGAGGCAAAAGAAGACAGTGATGTTAAGTGCAATGGAGACTGGTTCTGCGTACACCGGATTTATGAGACCCAGGTTGTCCTGTCACAGAGCTACCTGTTCATGTGCCAAATGAAGACAAAATTCTCTGACTGGGGTCAGGGTATAATTTTTTTGTATATTTTAGTGAAAGGTCTGTAGGTTGTTCAGAGTCGCACTACTACATCAGCTCATAGTGATCTGCCCGATTACAGCCTCCCAAGAGCTGAGATTACAGGTGCATGCTGCCAGGTCCAGTCTCGATTGCCATCGCAGCGCCCCCGGGGAGCGGGGCCAGCACAGCAGGCTCCAGGATCCAGCCCCCGGCCCCTGTGCTCGCTTGCAGGTGCTTTAATCCACTGAGCTGTTTGGCTGGCCCTCTAATCCTATATTATTATTTCCTGTAGTCACAGAGCCAGTGAAACTTTGAGCAACTTATTTTTATTTATTTTTTTTTCTTGTTTCAGAACCTTTCTTTGTTTATTCACTCATTTTTATGGCCAGCTCAGCCCGCCCTGAGGGCAGGGCTGGTGCAGCATGTGGTGCCGGGGATCGAACCGCGGTCCCCGAAGCCGCCAAAGCTTTTCCAAGCAGGTGCTTTAGACCACTGAGCCATCCCGCCGGGCCCCATGAGCAGCTTATTTCAAACACCAGATAAAGGTTGAGGTATGCACTATGAGTCAAAAACAGAAGGAGAGCATTGCGCTGAATATTTCTTTTGAAATTATAATCACAAATAATCTCAGTACTGCATTCCTTTCAAATAATTTAATACCTAACAGAGGGTGAAATGAAACCAAATATAGTAATTCAAACAAAAAATTCAATACCAATTAACACTCTGTGCAACGTAACACATAAAGGTTGAAAGGACTATAAAGCAGAGTGCGGTTAGCTTCATTCCCATACATCTAAGGAACACTGACAGAAAATATACAGTAATTCAGTCACAGCTAATTTTGTAGCTTTTTTGACAGTCTTAAAGGGAAGTGTCAGTACATTCAGTAGATAGCTATGTCACTTATAAATTAGGTATATTTGTATGGGAAAAGAAGCTGGGCCCTAGGAAGAGCTGTTAATAGTCACAGCAATGGCTGTTCCAGGTTTCATTAGTTATCAGTCTGTGAAAACCAAATGCTGGGCTGGTGGATATTTGGTAACCTATTTTCATGCTTCAGAATGTCAATCTGTCATCCTCAATTTCCTATCCGTATCTGTTAGACCAACCACTACTCCAGCCCCACCCAAGACTCGCCCAGGAATTAATTCTCTCTCTCTCTCTCTCTCTCTCTCTCTCTCTCTCTCTCTCTGAAAGTAAACTTTAGGAAAAGGCTCACTGTATGTGTGCTGGAAGCATCTCAGGGACATGGACCAGTGGTTCAGCAATTTCAGTAGCCACAATTGCATTGTTTAGAATTCTAATGCATCCTGAAACTTATTTTTCTGGAATATGATCACAGAATCTCATAGAATTCCATTTAAAGTGCATTAAGCTCCTCACTGGAGCTTTGGGGACCTCTCCTATACAAAACCCAGTGACACCTGTGATCCTGTCCATTGTGTATACATTCTGCGTGGTCAAAAGAGCACACTCTCATGTTACCAGGGCATCACAGTTGTGCTGACATGTAATATTTGTGTATTTTGTGATTCAAGGGAATGTGAGCTTTAAAGCACAAAATATTTGAGCAAATTGTCCTGCCTGTGTGATTCTTTATTTCATCCCTGTACCAAGGGTATTGTAGGAAACAAATATTTCCATTTTGCTTGTACATATGAAAATGAGGAAAAAAATCTGTTCAAACTTCCTAAAATTCATTTAACTAAGGTCAACAAATGATTAAGCCATAGGTTCTAGGATTCAATCTTACTTCATCTACTTCCTGATTCTGGAATATAGAATCAAGGATAATCCCAGGTTTGTTTTTTTTTTCTTTTGCAGATCCTGGGATTAAACTCAAGTCCTTGCGTTTGCCAGGCAAACAATTATTCTACTGAGCTATCTACCCAACATTTATTTATTTATTTTTTTTTTCTTTTTGAAACAGGGTCTTGCTATGCAGTTCAGGTTGACCTTAAGTGCACTTTTTTTTTTTTTTTTTTTTTTTTTTTCTGGAACTGGGATTGAACTCATGACCTTGCACTTGCTAAGCAGGCACTTGTGCCCCTGAGCTTTCTCCCTGGCCCCCAATAATCCCAGTTGTTATATTCTTATAATCTATTAAATAAGAGTAGAAAGAAAAATTATTAACTTTTATGGCTACTATGAAGAACTCATAAACCAATTCTCATAAAGCACTTAGAAGAGATTCTGGAAGAAATGTTAAATACCATTATTAATATTAGAAAAAATTCCAAATCAACCTTGTACTTACATGATATTTATTCCTACAACTGCCCAAGTCAGTTATCTGTCTCACTCAGTCCCATAAAATTCCTATAATCATGGCACTTTTACAGCCCAAAGATGCACTTCCCAGCAGCAACTCTGCTATATTAAGATTAATTGCATTTGACTGATCTTGTGCATTATGAGGGCTTTGCTTTTATCTCAAGGCCCTCTTTTTTTAGGGTTTTTGAGGATGAAAGTAGATCAGAAAGACGCTTGCAATCACACACAAATTATTATCCAGAAAACAGAAAAAAAATATTAGGACTTAAATTAGGATTTTAAAAATAAATCAGAGTTTAGATGTAAAAATCCAAAGTGAATTATAAACAGTCAGTTGAAGGCAGGATAAAGAAGACAAGCTGAGACTGTCACATTCTAGAAAAGTGTTCATTCGTTAGGTGTAAAGATTTAGATGGCTCTGATTCATTTCATATCATGAATCACTTTGACAGAAATCTTTTAGCTAAACTGTATCCAATCTCAAGGCCTTAGGAAGTTTATTCACTTCTAATTAGTGTAGAAGTTGAGAAATATCGTATGCATCATGTCTGTAATGTCATGAGGAAAAAGAACTGCAATTTTCTAATTATCAGCTGCCAGGTTGTCCTCTTTATTTCTCATAGATAGTAAGTATGGCTGTAATCAGTAATACTTCATTGCAATTAAAAATAAAATATATGGGGCCTGCCAGGATGGCTCAGTGGTCTAAAGCGCCTGCTTGGGAAAGCTTGGGTGGCTTCAGAGACCGCGGTTCGATCCTGGACACCACGTGCTGCGCCAGCCCTGCCCTCGGGGTAGGCTGAGCCGGCCATAAAAATGAATGAATAAACAAACAAAGGTTCTGAAAACGAGAAAAAAAATAAATAAAATTAAAAAAAAATAAAAATAAAATATTTTTCTTTTACCATTTTTAATTTTATATGTAGCATGAACACCTATCTTGAACTTGTGTCAATGGTTTCACACTACTGTTAAACTAACAAAGATTTCGCTTATGTCTGGAAGTTGTATTATGAAAGATTCTCAGAACAACATGACTCCACCATATAGAAAAATTGCTGTCAGTATGGCCTCGTTATGATCTTCTACACTATTCGCCCTTCGTAGGTCTACGTGGAAATTTATGTAGAAACAAACTAATGTACTTGTGTAACTGGGGAAATAAATACCAATGGATTTATTTCCTTTTAATTAGGAAAGGAATCATTCATTTCATTTAATTTAACTAAAGTCATTACCTACTCAAGTGGCTTAAAATGCCTTCTAGAAAGTGACTAAAAACTTAACTGAGTGCTTTTAGAAAGACGCCACGAGGCATAAAAGGTAAAGCCAGATTAGTACGCTGAGCTGTAAAAGGCTCAAGTCAACAGCTTCCGACATTGCCGGTTCTGCAAGTAACCCAATACTATTATGGAATATTGGACTTTGTACACACCTACTACTTTCTGTTTGACCAATGAGAAGAAATATATGCACCAATAACGTTTAGAAAAATTATTACTTCTGCATCATGTACTTGGAACAACTACTACAAAGACAGCAATGTGCATTGTCATAATTATTGTGGCTGTTCTACTAACATGTTGTGAAACTGTCTCAGTGTTATTTCTTACTAAAAGTAATAAAAATGAATAAAAACGATGCTTATGTCAGTGGTACTCTGCATCTATTTATAGCGCTGCTCTGAATTCACATTCATACTTGTAAAACTTCCCACCAACCAAACTGTATCTTTCTGATACACCTTAGTCTTCAACTACATTGTCAGTTTCAGATCTTGACCTCCCTAATTCGGACTTCTGTATCTGCTTTAGATTTCAGAAGGTGATCTGTCTCAACATTTGCATGGAAAATTGAAGTTACTTCTGATGACTAAAAATCTATCTTCTGTATAGATGTTTTTATTTATTTATTTATTTACTTATTTATTTATTTGGTAAAGGGTCTTCCTTCATAGTTCAGAATTGTAGTGATACTTCCGTCTCAGCCTTCCCAGCTCTGGGATTGCACATGTGTGCCACCACACCAGGTTTCTAGGCTGGCACGGTGTGTCTGTGGTTCCCTGGCCAGCAAGGTGTGTATTACCAGGAAACAAATTCCGTTTCTTGTGGTCGCCAGGCAGGACGTAGACCGCTGAGCCATCTCCCCAGCCCTAGATACTTTATATAGCTATCTACATTGGTTGTTTACTTTCATTTTTTTCTCTTTCTTCACAGTCAAATTGCTACAGTTGTATATGTTTGATAGCATAAAGCTTTACTTATTAATTAAGTGATCATTGGCTTTAACTCTCATCATCTAAGCAATTATATCTCTTATTTTTGTCTGAAAGAGTGACTAGTAATGCTGTGTGGACTATCCCATAATGGAATGCTACATTTTTTGGGGGGCGTGGGGGTGGGACTGGTGTTCAAACTCATGACCTTGCACTTGCCAGGCAGGCACTTGTGCCATGGAACTATCTCCCTGTCCCCTATAATTTTTTTAATGATGAAAATGAGAAAAAAACAATCTTTTAACATCACTTAAAGAACATGTGAAGTGTTACAACTATGTAGCAAATGAAGAAACAAGCACTGAAGAAAATCTGCTGAATTTCAAACACCACAAAAGTAGGGATTGTTTGACTATTCCCATGTCACTCAATGTAAGATATATTCTGGGATGCTTTTACTCATCTTGGATATTTTATTGTATATTCTATAAAAATTATAGGGGACCCAAATTTGGTATTAGGGTGGAGGCAGTGAACTTCTGCAGCTGACTTTTGAAGGTCGATATCAACCTCAGTCTCAGATATATCACATCTCAAAGCAAGTATCTAGCATCTCTTTTTCACTAAATCAAGTAAGCCCTTTTAACTCTGTCCCTATATTTCACTTCCTTCCTTCCTTCCTGTCTCTTTTCCTTTCTCCCTTCCCCTAAATAATTTACTGCATTACCCTTTTCCTCCTGTGGTTTCAATTTTCTTTTTGATGAAAATTAGTCTCCAAGTCTGATAAAGAAAAAGATGATACAAATAGAAAATCTTTACATGACAGTGAATCAGATGACAGCAAATCAAAGGAGAAAAGAGATGCTGTGGCAGACCTAGAGACTCACTGGAGGCATTGATCCCAAATAAATCACTGGTACCACAGAAAGTCCTATAGCACGGATAATCCCCACCAAGTGGGAAGATTCAGATGAGGCTGCCTTGGTGCTAGAGGAAGAGGCAAATATGAAATTCTGCAAGATATAAATTATAAATTGGCATTTGTATCCAGAATATGAAGCTCAATGACTTGAGTATATATAATATGTAAAACTTACTACATATAGTATAGTATATAGAGAAACATATTTATGTATTTAGTTCCCTTAGTCTCAAAAAGGGACAATAGACTTCAAAATTCTGGAAAAGAATTGTATCATTATGGAAAACTTTCTCACCTGATTAAGGTAACTAGTCAAAACCTTTTTTTTTTTTTTTTTTATTTCCTAAGAAGACTTGTTAAAGCACCATTAAAGATTCTTTCTGTTCCATTCCTTTAAAACAAGTTGAAATTTGTGTTCAAATCAGGATTTGTGGATATCTAAGACTTTGCTTTTGGAAAGCTACTTCATCGCTAGAAGTGTTCACGGTGTAAATCTTGCTCGAATAAATCAGTGAACAAACCTCCAATCTGAATTACTGTTTTTTGTGACCCAATTTGTTTTTTACATGTATAGTCAATCTTTCAATATTCAGATTACATTTTTTGTCAGAAGACAGAGACATAAATTCATAGTAGTTGGAATGCTATGGTATT
This sequence comes from Myocastor coypus, assembly GCA_004027025.1. Classification (NCBI taxonomy): domain Eukaryota; kingdom Metazoa; phylum Chordata; class Mammalia; order Rodentia; family Myocastoridae; genus Myocastor; species Myocastor coypus. Next base: position 6,313 of record PVJA010005789.1, on the reverse strand, counting down.
TTTATTGTAAATAAGGCTGAGCAGTGGTCAATGAATAGTGTTACATTTTTTTTAAAGAAACAAAAAGAAAAGATTGACAACCTTAGCATTTTCAGTTTACAAAATAGACTGAACGTTCTCAGAAACGTTCAGAATGCAAACTAGGCATATGTAGATAGGAACAACCACATACAAATTTACTTAGGCAAAGTAACTCATGAAAATCTTCTTGAATTTTATATGCTATTGAGTATAACTCAGTTTTCTAATATAATTTAGCACTTGCTACACATGTAAAGTTTTTTAAGGTCAGTATAAACCCACTGATTGAACATAAACAGATGGCAATTATGTCCCTGGAAGATATATAACAAAAGTCTCCAACTAAGACAGAGAAAGGAAAATTTTTAAAAGGTACAGTTTTATGAATGAAATTAGAAATAATTATCGATAATGAAAAGCGTTTTATTTTACTCCTCAATCAGATTAGCGTCAATCTTCAAAAACTATGGCAAGAAAAAGTTAAAATTAAAATGTATCCTCTTTTTAGTATCAATATTAATACATCTTTAACATAGAAAAAACAGTTTTGCTACTAATTTGCTCTTTATTGTGGTTTCACTAATTCACATTTAGATAGATACAAATTGTTGGCTGAAGATTTTGTATTGACAGGCATAAAAATTGCTACGCTTATGTGAAAACTTGTTCTATATTTTTCTGCAATAAGTAGTTTCTAAGATATGTGATTATACCCAGCCCATAAAACAAGATAGGAAAAATTTCTTAAATGAGTATCAAAAGAGCATATTATATGTTCATAGAAAGAATATTTGAAGAATTGCCTTCATGGAAATAAGCTATAAAACCTTAAAGCTTCATAGTGACATATATAGTGGGCCACACAGCCAGTGTAAAATTGGATTCAGTCTGATTATTTCTGGGCAATAATTCACAGCAAATAACATCAAGGAAGGCTTGCATAAACCCAGATGGAAAAAGTGGATTTAAATCAAACTAATAGGTTGCAAAACATATGAAATATGCTTTGTACTGTGCCTTGGAGACACATGGCCAAATCCATATTCAAAAAGTAAAAACAAACCAGAGTGATTTGAGGAATAAATTACTTGTCATCGTGATCTTTAAAAATGCCAGAATTTAATGCAAAAATGTAATCCTAACATTTATTGCAGCAAAAATAAATGTCAACATATTAGACTTAACAGGCAAAGCCTTGTGGTAGCATTTCTATGGAGTAGAAGGAACATGACTAGCTGTATTTCATATTTATTAGAATGAGATTTTGTCTGCTTTATCTTAAGCAGTGGATTTAAACACTCTATTTTAATTTACTTCCTGGTACTGAGGAAAAACATTGACTTAGAAAAGGAAAAAAAAAATCACATAAATGTGTTCACTGAAGCAATCTATCAATCTTAGAAGCTAAATATGCATTATGACAAGAGCAGGGCTTTATACTTAGAAGAAGCTAGCACAAAATGTTATCACACATACCATATCTCAGGTAGCATATTTTAGTCAGAAAAGCTGCAGAGAAGCCTAGTCATACATAGCACACACAGAGGTTTAGATTTTGTTCATTCACTTATCTTCATTTTTTTTTTCAAATTTGATGCAGCATGAATTCTAGAACTAGATTTCTTAACTGATTTTGATCAAAAAATACAAAATATAAGGTATAGATATTAAATATATATTTTACATATCATTTATGACAAAAATATAGAGTTCATAAATTTTGTAAACCTATTTTATGACCTTTTTAAAAAGAAACACTTTTGTATATTCACAATTGACAGAATATTCATAGAACTGTGTTAATCTGAACAAATGGTGAACGTGCCTTCTCTAGATTTAAACAGGATAAAGTGTAACATTATTTACAAAATAAAAGGCTAGATGCACATAATGTATTATATAATACCAACAGGTACATATGCACAATAAATATGTATGTATGTAAACCCAAATGTTTGCATACATATTGAGTGTGCATAGATAAATACACAAATACCTTTGCCAGCAGGGCAAATTCTCAATTTGTATTTGCATGAAGAGCTATGCAATTATACATGCAAATTTTGAAATATCTACTATGAACGTTAGTAATTTCAACACATTGCACTCTACTAAGATATTTGCCTTTGAAAATAAATCCACTTCCTAGCTAGGTAAACAATAAGATTCCAATTGCCTAAGCAAAAATATGTTATATAAATGTACTAAACGTTGAAAAACTAATAATTATGAATGAACCAAATATACTTCTTCCAAAGACTGACAAGTTATTAAAGTATTTTGAAATTGTATTTTTCATAAGTACCTACCATACAGTCATGATCGCGAGGCTTAACCAAATTAAAAGTATAACATGCCAAATTATCAGCTTTTCAAAGTGATGTAAAGGACTTATCTTTCTCTTTTATATTATTTTTCAGAAGATAGTATAGCAATAGTTCAATTCTGTTCATCATTTACAATTTTAGTTATCAAAATTTTCCCACAATGTACTGAGATATTATTTTCCATAATGAGTTTGCTAACTCCATAATATACGCGTTAATCAGATGTTCCACCTAAAGGGGCCAGGCATATAGCTCAGTAGAATAAACACTTGCCTGGCAAGGTCCTGAGTTAAATCTCTGGTACTGCAAAGGAAAAAGAAAAAAAAAAACAAATGGAACATTAATATGAGTGTAGTCCAGAACTACACACATTAAACCTGGCATACAAATATTTGATGAAGAGATGTATGACTCATGTATGTTACCTGTGGAACTAATTGTTGCAGATTGAGAAAAATTGGTCCTCAAGATTCCTCTGTCTACTGAGAAAGACAATTACACTTCAGTATTGTATGACAAAAGCGTAGAAGCAGAGGCAGTGCCCAACGTGTTAATTTTGTGAGAACAGGAGGTCAGTGAGAGGAAGCTTCTGGCTTTAGGGAGGCTGCCTATTGGAGTGAGTCACAGCCTGACGTTGAAGAGGTAAGGAGAGGTTTTCCAGGTTGGGAAACGCCAGCAAATTGTATGAGGCACTGTGTGTATTATTTGGAAAAACACAGATAAGACCCAGAAAAGGCAGACCAACATGAAGAGAGTACTAAATCTACAAAGTTACATATAATTTTGCCTTTCCTTGCCACAAATTTACATTCGTTCAGAGAGCCCTGCCCACTATTGTTGACTCGGTAGAAATAGGATAGTTTCAGAATCTAAAATCTATGCAAGCCTAAGAAGATCAATTTGTTAGTTAGACAATCAAGGAACTGAAAAATAAGAACAGTGCAAAAATATAACTCAAAGAGATAAAAATGAAACCAAGTAAAATGTGGGCGTGTCATAAATTAAAGCAAAATATTTACAAATATTCTCACGAGCACATGATGATATTTTAAAGTAATCTGCCACAAGCATAGGAGAACTTTCTTTAGCATTTTCTTCCAAATATTAAGAAGTTTGATGACTAGGTATCACATTTAATTTATTTTTCAAGTATGTTCTATGGTAATATACTAAAAGATTTTTTTTCTTTAAGCTTTATTTATGTTATTGCCAGCTCAGGAGCTTTGGACCATTGAGCTATCTCACAGGTCTGAAAGGATATATATCTTTTTGATACTAGTTTTCTTTTCATTTTTTCCTAATTTATTTATTTATTCCTCTGTTACAGGATCTCACTGCACAGTTCAGACTAGTAGTGATACTCCTGTCTCATCCTCTCCAGCACTGAGATTACAGTTCACTACTATGCACTATATCAGGGCCAGCACAGAGCACTTGAGGTCCCAGGGCTGGCATGGCTTGGGTTACTAGGGATTGAGCGCAGGTCCTTGCACTTGTCAGGCAGGCACTTAGACTGATAAGTTATCTCCCCAGCCCTAATACTAGCTTTCATTTGATATTTTTCCCCTCTTGTCATTACATAATATTAAATTTGGAAAACCAAATAAGGAGTTTAAGTGTGTATTTCAGGTGCACCTAGCCAGCTACTTTTATTTTTTTTATTTTCAGACAATGTCTTCTCTGTCACTAACTTACCGACAGTGGATTAAAAGCAATCATCCTTTAAGTTTATCTTTCAAGAATTCTGGTTTTCGAAATCTATTTTAACATATTAAAGTAAGGCTCAAGTAAAAGTATGCTGTCATTGGAAAAAACAAATTAAAAATAAGATATATAAATGCCTCAACAAAGAGCAAATACAAATTAGAGGTGATAATATATTTCAAAAACTCAGACAAACAAACAAATGTACTCATTAAACACATTAGAAGTGTACAGTGTGGATGGGTATTGAATGGAGATTGGAGAAAAATAAGGCAAATTAGAGACAAACTATATAGTCACTTTCATATTTCTGTAACAAAACACCTGACACTTTTGGCTTAAAGTAGGAAGAGATGTTGAACCCCTAACATTTTCCGCAGCCTTGGTCCCATCTTCTGGGTCAAGTGCAGAAGCAGCATGGTAGAAGGTAGAGCATAAGACAGATATTCATTCTGTGGGAGCCAGGAGGGAGGAAGAGAGAGAAGGGTAGAGGCAAAAACAAGAACACACCCTTTTTTTTTTACCCTAAGTGCCCAGTGACCTGCCTGTTGTAGCCACGCCCCACTTCCGGACTTGAGACTTGATTTTCCAATTTTCCTAAGCATTTTTTGTTCTTTAGAGTTCTGATTGGCCTGAAAGATAGTTCAGTAGAATAAGTGTTTGCCTGGCAAGCGCAAGGTCCTAAGTTCAAGACCCAGTCTCAACACACACACACATACACACACACATACACACACACACACACACACACACACACACACACACTCACACACATATAAAATCTGGAGTTCTGGCCAGGTGTTACACATCAAACACTGTTCATTGCTTTGAGTTTTTGTAGCCTGTCTCCTAACCCTTCCAAAATCTTCCTGGAAACCATTTGTAAATGCTCCTGAACCAAAGGATAAAGAGTGGTCATAATAATGCCTCATCTCCTATTAATATTTACCTGTATTAGTCACTCTCCTATCATCAGGACAAAATATATGATATCGTCAACCTAAAGGAGGGGAGGCTTATTATGACTCAGTGGTTTGGTGAATTCAACATACGTCTAGGTCATTCCCAGGAATAAACAGAAGAGCAAAACAGTAGAAGAGAGGAAAGCTATCCACTATCTGGTATCCAGAAAATGAAGAGTGAGAGGTAAAGAAAGGGGGGTAAGGAAACATTTCAAGGTCATGTCCTTTAGTGGCAAATAGGGCACACATCATAACAGTACATTCCTCAGTAGAATTTTACTGATGAGTTTGGCACTCTCTGATCCCTCTTTCAAACATTGGAGACTTCACGGGGAAAATTCGTATGTCAACTGTAGCACAAACATTTCATGAATAAATGATATTTCATACCTTAAAGGCGCACTGTATAATTAACTCGATACTGTAGATGACAAGTGATCCAATGAAGACATATATAATTAATCAATTGTATGTGGTTGTTCATTTATGTACCTTCAGTCTATCCATCTGTCTCCAATGTCATAGCCATGACTTTAGTCCAAGCTTCTCTCTTACAAAGTAATAGCAAAAACTGAACTCTTGCCTGATCACTTGCTTCTATTCTCCAAGTTTATGCTTCTTTCTCCACCAGGGAGACAAAGTGAGCATTTTGAGAATAAGATCACTCTTGTTCTTGTTTAACGTAATGCATACAACTGCCCATCAGCTATAATTAAACAAAGATGAATTGATTCATTTAGTTCTTGAAAGGAAGATCAAATACCATGAAGTATGGCATATTTTAATAACAGGATTTAAAACAGGCTATTTAAAAATTAGTGTGTAAGGTAGTTGACTTTAGGGAAGATACAGGAGAATGGCTTTGCTTTGGATTATATTGTAGTCAGGGTTTGCACGGAAAGATATTTCATAGAGCACAAATTATTTTTAGGGGTTTTAGAACTAAATTCACTCAAAAGTCAAATGCAGAGGAGTGCACAAGATCTAGCTGTATGCAAGAAACACAAGGACATGTGACACCACATTGATGGCATGACCAAGTGCAGCTGAAGACTTAGATTTCATGTTACTGTGCTTTACATCTGTACCTTGAGGCCTAGGCTCACTGCAATGTCTCAGGCAAATCTGTACTAAGAATCTGCATTGTGAAGGCCCAAAGGTTAGTGGTTGATGCTAGAAAGTCTGCACCAGCAGCATGAAAAATCTGTACCACCAGGCTTAGTCCAGAGATCTTAACTGGATAAAGGAGTGATGCTTAAAGAAAGGAGCTATTTTAGTTACTTTTCTTTCGTTGCTGGG